>JAJOOS010013412.1:0-34962 GCA_029582725.1 Solanum chiquidenum
ACTCAATTTGACCCCCTAAACAAGAATATGAAGTCGGATTTTCGAAAAACGAAACGGATTTTTTTATAAATAGCTAAACCAGTTTCCGGTAACTTCCGAAGCACATTTTTAAGAACTTTTTGGGTCATTTCAGGTGTCACGCCTGGAAATCATCTCTGAAGTTCCAGTGTTGGCGCGCCGCTTGGCAGTGCGCCAGGCAGGCGTTTCTGAACTTTGGGCCTTGGCGCGTCGCACCTAGCAGTGCGCCCAGCTTCCCTCTATGATGTTTCACCAGTGGCGCGCCACGCCAACCAGTGCGCCAGCCACCGGAGACTTTTGCCTTAGCCAATTTTTTTCTCTTCCTCGTGTTCTTCTTTTTCCATATCAACTCCAAGTCCTTCAAAAGAACCTGAAATAACTAATCATATATTTTGGTGCACAATCATCGCAAGTTTAACAAAATCAAGCTAATAGTCTTAGATCATTCTTCAATTCAATCAAAACATGGGTAAATATCGACAACTTAGGCATATAAATACGCCTAAGATCACCACCCCACACTTAAACCTTTGTTTTTCCTCAAACAATCTTTACACTATCAACTCTTTTTTTCATATCCCTTGGACTTATCAACCCACCTTAAAATCAACCAAACAATTTTAATCATGATTTTGTAGTTCACAATGAATGCAACATTTCAAAACTTTGACACCAAGTTACAATACATATGCTCAAAGAATGACTCTTTTATTATTTTTCCGGGCTAATGCAAACTTATACAAACACACCAATTAGACAATCCAAACATTTTCCATGAATGCCCTAACTTATTTGTGTTTAGTATATCCTTTCACTCAAGCAATCACATTAACAACAAGGCCTATTTTCAAACAATCAACTCACTCTCACAAATGAAGTTCTTACTTCTCTCAACATGCCATAAGCTTGCCCATAGTATATTCTCACTTTCACATTGTATTTCTCAAGGAATCAAGAGGACTTCTATTTGGTTGTAATGTCGGATTAAGGTAAGGAAGGGAATATTTAGGACTCATTTTAGTGACTACACCTCCCTAATGCACATGTCATTGCTTTGCCAACAAACCTCCTACTTAGCTTTCTTTCTTCTTAGTACGCACTTCATGAATATTTTGCCCTTTGTTGCTCCATCTTTGCCCATTTAAAAAAAAATATATATGCCTTTGCAATAGATACCCTCGATTGAGGTGCACACTATCCTTGGTAGGACCAGGGCCAATGTTTCAAGCATACTCTGAACTAGCCACCCCCAATAAACTTGAGGTGCACATTGTCCATTAAGGACCAGGGCCACAACAAATTTCTCTTTTAAACAATTTTTTTTTCATTCTCCACACCAACTAGCATTTCCACCCTTTCATACATCAACCAACATTTTCAATCCTTCTTCTTAACATAGTGCATTAAGGATTTCAATAGGATCAAAAGACTTTGGTATCAAGCAAAAGGGTTTCAACTTATTCATGTGGCTCAACAAACAAACAAGGCTAAAGGCTTAACGGGGCATCACTAGGGGTAATTTCAATGGTAGACATACAATTAGAGTCAAGAATTGACTATTTCAAATAAACGCCTCAATCACATTCCCTAAGTCATACAAGCTACTAATTCAACACACACAAGACAAGTTCTAGATATCAATTGAAGCAAAAACCAAAACAACAACTCACCACTCATGGCATCATGACACATATAAGGACATATCAACTAGCATGCTCATACAACCTGTATTACGATACTACTACACAATTAAGCCCATTTATTTTTATTTAGAGTCACAACTAAGAACACATGCTTGTTTCAAGGTTAACATTCTTTTGTATTTTTCCAATTATGACTACCCATGACGTCTGGCTAACTTTTTCGGACATAGTTTCAAAAGACCAAGGTTGGTTTCTCAATCCTACTCCTCTATGTGACTAATTTTCCCTTAAGATAGTCATCATCCATCCATCATCAGGAATTGTCACTCCTACGACGACTCTAAGACTCAATAAAACAATAAAACTAGTCCTAGTTGGTTCAAAGGGACTATCCTCAGTAAAAGTAACGAAAACAAACGCTGAGGAACCCAAATAAAATAAAATTTAAAAATTTAGGCATAAAACTAAACTAAACTTAAAACTAACACTAGACTCAATAAAAAATTAACCAACTATATACAAAAGAGATATATTACCCACCCCACACTTAAAAATAAGAACTGTCCTCAGTGCACAAATAAAACAAAGTATAGAGATAAAAATACTCCCTCGGGACTCTAGGCCTCGTCGTCATCACGACCCTCATTAAAAACCATCAATGCATTACCTTCTCATCCACATCATCTGCATCCTCATCATCCTCCTCCATATCCTCATTAGCAGTGGCCTCATCATCATCCAAAGGCTCTAGAAAAGTGGGACAAGTCCTGCATAGAAAAGCTGCGCTCTCGGTCAACGGGTAGCGATCCGCCAAGGTCTCCATCTCCTCATCAGTGACTGGGCGTCCTCCTATTCACAACTGCAATTTCGCCATACCGAACATCCTCGCCACGACACTATCATCTCGGGCTTGCCGCTCTTGGGCTGACAAGACAGGTCCATGGGACATGTCTAGTGCTTTTGTCCGAGTTACATCTACTATTTTACCCGTCAAGTCGGGGTGGAAAGCAACAATTAGGTCCATCGCTTTTTCCTCAATTCCCCCAGCCCTCAGAAAATGGGTGATCAGCCCTCCGTAGCAAAACCTCCACCTCAGATTGTTCCAAAATTTCATCATGTTTTGTTTCAAAATTTCCCCAACATTAATGGGTATCCCCTTCATTAATATATATACCAGAACTACCCTATCTCGCAACACATTTGTAAGATGTTTAGCGGGCAACAACACACTACAAACTATTTTGAACCACACCCCAACCACCTGATTAAAATTGGCGTAATGGAGGGTAGAATGCCTCCAAGTATGTTTGCTCCTATCCCACTGAGAAGTTGAATCAACCCCACACAATGTATGTCGGATATCCCTATAAGGAGGTATATTCTTCAGCCTATTGAAATCATCAGCGTCACAATTTCGGGTACCTAAGAACTCATTCAGTATTCTAGTAGTGAATTTCACATTCCGACCCCTAACTGGGACATACCTATTCGATCGAGTCTCAGTAAGCAGTTGGCATAGAACTCCCTAACCAATGAAAAGTTACAATCCCCGGTATTTTCAAAGATAAACCTCATCCCCAAATCAATCACAATACTGTAAATTACAAAAAATTGCGATTCTAGGCGTACCTCATTCACATATTCATATCCCATATATTTGGATTCTTTTTGGCATTCAAACCATTCATATTCATATCTTTTGATGGCTTTCTTCCCAAACTTCCTAACTGGTTCTCAGCCACTAGAAGACCCGGAAGCTTCACCCTTCCTATTTCGCTTTGAACCCTCTCCTCCCGCAATATTCCTTGCCTTAGGTACCAATTGTACCTGCTTAAAAGAACAAAAATGGAAAAAAAGAAAAAATTAGAAAAAAAAAATAGTGGGGGGGGGGGGTCGGGTTGGCAGTGGGTAGGGGAAGGAAGAAGATTTTTGTTTTGTTTTTGTTTTTGTGTTTTTCTAGTTCTTGTAGTGAGAGAGTGATGGGTGAAAGAAGATGGTGGAGATATTTATAAGGGAGATTTGGGGAGAGAAAATTTTGTGGGAAGAAGAAAAGGTGAAGAAAAATGGAGTTTTAATGGAAGAATTTGGAGAGAAGGAAGAAAAAGAAAAGGTTTTGGGGGATTTTAGGGGTTGGGTTAGTTGGGAGAAATAAAATGGAGGGGATGAATGGGAATTTGGGGATTTGTGAGGGGAAAAAAAGGGTCGAAGCGGGTTAAGACCCATTCTCATAGAAAAAATAGGGCGATGGGGCGATGTGCCACTCAGCGCGCCTGAAATGGCTTTCTAAAATTTTCGCTATGGCGCGGCGCACCGCTTAGCGCACCAAGAACCATGCTCTGAAGTTCATGGCCTAGCACGATGCGCCAGCCAGTACACCCACCTAATTTTTTTGTTTTCGCACTATTACAAACTAAGTTACAAATAATGAAAAATCCTATCTAGCTAAAACTAATATATAAAAACACTTCCTAGATTCTAAGACTTGAAACTATGCTAAAACAAAAAAATCAAAATTTAAAAATGAACAACCTATCTTTTACATATTATTCATGGGTTGCCTCCCGTGTAGCGCTTGATTTAATGTCGAAGCACGATGCAACTTGGGTCATTCATCATTTAGCTCAAGAGCCTCCAGATCACGATCCGCATCTTCCCCAAAGTAATGCTTAACTCTTTGCCCGTTCACCAAGAACGTTGGTCCATGTTCACCTTTAAGTTCCACGGTACCATGTTGTGTCATCCTTACCATTTCGAAGGAATCATTCCATTTAGACCTCAGTTTTCCAAGGAATAACCTTAATCTAGAGTTAAAGACTAGTACCTTTTCTCCCACTCCCAAATCCCCAGGGTGAGGGGTGAACCTTCTGTCTGATTCAATCTCATCTATTGATGCTTTCGAATCGGCTGAAAGAGTATTTTGATGTCACTTAGGAGAAGTATAGGGAAGTGTGCCTGAGTCTTCTATAATAAGTAGTTGTGACTCGGTACTGAACTCCTCAAGTTCATGTAGTTGATTTACTCTCTTCCTACTGGCTAGCTCGGGGTCCAAGTCAATCTCTTAATCTCCCAATAAGCTTGGTGTTCTAATTCCACCGGAAGATGACATGCTTTACCAAACACTATGTGGTAGAGACAAGTCCCTATGGGTGTCTTATAAGCAGTCCTATACGCTCACAACACATCATCTTACTTCTCAGACCAATTCTTCCTCTGCATATTCACCATTTTCTGCAAGATTTGCTTCACCTCTCTATTTGAAACTTCCACTTGGCCACTCGTTTGAGGATGGTAAGATGTAGCAACCTTATGATGAATACCATACTTAGCAAGAAGATTTTTCACTAGATGGTTAATGAAATGCTTACCTCCATCACTTATGATTGCCCTTGGAGTGCCAAAGCGAGTGAAAATATTCTTCTTGATGAACTTGATCACAACCCTTGAATCATTCAAAGGAAGAGCAACAACCTCAACCCATTTAGTCACATAATCAACAACCACAAGGATATATTGGTTTCCACTAGATGGTGGGAAAGGGACCCATAAAGTCAATACCCCACACATAAAAGAATTCCACCCGTAAAATGTTACTTAGCGGCATATCATGTCTTCTTGAAATAGTACCCAACCTTTGGCACTTATCACAACCCTTCACAAAAGCAATAGAATCTTTAAATAACGAGAGCCAAAAGAAACCAGATTGTAGTACCTTATGCGCAGTGCACTGTCCTCCATAGTGTCCTCCATATGGGCTAGCATGACAACTTTTGAGTACTTTTTGAACCTCATATTCCGGAATGCATCTTCTCACCACCCGATCCACACTTTGCTTGAACAAGAATGGTTCATCCCAGATATAGAACTTAGCATCATGATTGAGCTTTTTATTTTGTTGGGTGGTTGCACCCGGAGGGTAATCTCCACTAACTATTAGATTCACAATGTCTGCATACCAAGGTACTTGAGAGATATCTAGTGCCATCAACTGTTCATCCAGAAACTCTTCCCAGATTTGTTCACCTTCATGCACATGGAAAAAATCCTCCAACATAGACAAGTGATCAGCTATTTGATTTTCAGTACCTTTTCTATCCTTGATCTCAAGGTCAAATTCTTGGAGAAGCAATATCCACCGAATCAACCTTGGTTTAGCATCCTTCTTGTTGAATAGGTACCTAATAGATGCATGGTCAATAAAAACAATCACCTTAGTACCTACCAAATACGATCTGAACTTGTCGAAGGCGAACACTAGAGCTAGCATCTCCTTCTCAGTCACTGTGTAATTAGCTTGTGCAGAATCCAGTCTTTCTTGCATAATAGATCGAGTGGAACACCTTATCTTTTCTTTGTACCAACACTGCACCCATGGCTACTTCGCTTACATCACACATGAGTTCAAATGGTACTTCCTAATTAGAAGCAATTAAGATGGGAGCCTCAATTAAGTTCCTCTTCAACATCTCAAAAGCTTTCAAGCACATCTCATCAAAATCAAATTTCACCTCCATCTTCAAAATACTGCACATAGGTCTTGCAATCTTGGAGAAATCCTTGATTAATCTCCAGTAAAAACCTTCATGACCAAGGAAACTTTGCACCCCTTTTACAGATATGAGAGGGGGCAATTTTTCAATTACTTCAACCTTGGTTTTATCAACCTCTAATCCTGACTTCGACACCTTATGACCCAACACTATCCCTTCTCTGACCAAAAAATGACACTTTTCCCAATTTTGCACTAAGTTAGTGTCCTCACACGTAGCAAGTACTTTATCAAGATTCCGGAAACATACCTCAAAAGACTTCCCGAAGATGGAGAAATCATCCATGAACACCTCTACAAAGTCTTCCACCATATCATGAAAAATGCCCATCATACACCTTTGAAAAGTCACCGGTGCATTGCAAAGTCCGAATGACATGCGTTTGAAAGCATAGGTACCATAAGGACAAGTGAACGTGGTCTTTTACTGATCCTCAAGTGCAATTAAGATCTGATTGTATCCGAAATACCCATCTAAGAAACAATAGTACTCCTACCCTGCTAGTCGGTCAAGCATCTGATCAATGAAGGGAACCGGGTGGTGATCTTTTCGGGTGGCATCATTTAGTTTCCGGTAATCCATACAAATTCTCCATCCGGTCACTATTGTAGTAGGAATCAACTCATTCTTTTCGTTCCTTACCACTGTCATACCTCCTTTTTTGGGAACACACTGCACCAGACTCACCCACTTACTATTAGAGATCGGGTACACAATTCCAGCATCTAGCCACTATTTTACTTCCTTTCTCACCACTTCTTTCATCAAAGGATTTACCCTACGTTGATGTTGTGCACTTGGTTTGTGATCCTCTTCCATGTAGATTCTGTGCATACATAACGCACGACTAATCCCATGAATATCAACCATCTGCCATCCAATAGCTTTCTTTCTCCGCTTTAAGATCCTCAATGCAGCATCAACCTGTATTTCAGACAACTCTGCAAAAAGTATAACATGCAAAGTTTCGTTAGTACCTAAATACGTATACCTTAGGTGAGCATGTAGAGTTTTCAGTTCCAACTTAAGAGCCTATTAATTTTAGGGTTTGGGTGGAGGCCCTAACTCGCAATCTAATGGTTCCACTCTACGCTTGTGACTATCTACGAGTGCTAGATTCAAACATGTCTCTATCTCTTGAGCCTCAACATCTCCATCTACCTCATGGCCCACTAACACTCTTTCTAAGGGATCTTCAGGCACAACTAACTGCGAGTCTATTATGTGATCTATAACTGTAATAGCAGACAACTCTTGATAGATAGAAGGCAGCTTTAAAGCACGGTAGACTTAAAACAATTCAACCTTATCATGTGACCTCATAGTTAATTGCCTAGCTGCTACATCAATTAATGCCCTCTCCATGGCCAAGAACGGACGTCCCAAAATGAATGGAAGTTCAGAATCTGGTTCAAAGTCTAAGACCACAAAATCCACCAGAAAAATCAGGGAACCTACTTGTACTAACACATCCTCTACTAGCCCCTCTGGCCTAGGAATGAACCTATCATCGAGTTGGAGAATGACAGTGGTTCATTTTGGACTACCCAACCCAAGCTTTCTATACAACGACAAGGGCGTTAGATTTATACTTGCCCCCAAATCACACAACCCCCGGGCATGAACACTTTGCCTAATTGTAATCTGCACAGTAAAACTACATGGATCTTTTAACTTTTTGGGTAGTGTATTTTGAATTCTAGAGATTCACTTCTCAGTAAGTGCTACAGTTTCATACTCCGTGAGCCTCCTCTTGTTAGCCACTACCTCCTTCACGTATTTAGCATACTTTGAGATACCCTGCAAAATGTCAACCAAAGGTAGGTTAATGTGAACCTGTTTAAGGAGAGAGATAAACTTACCGAAGCATTCATCCTCATTCTGCTTTCTGATCCATTGTGGAAACGGAGGGGATAGTTTCTTTTGAAGAACGGGCGTCTCAACATTGGAGTTCTTTACTACCACTTCCACTTTCTTTTCTTTACTACCTGTCTCAACATCTCTCTTCTTTGAAGATAGTTCCTCTAGTTGTAACCCACTTCTAGTACTTACCGCATTCATTTGCTTGGGATTAGGTTCAGAATCATCGGGTAACCCACCTTGGGGACACAAGTTCAGAGAATTGGCTACTTGCGCAACTTGTTTCTCTAAACTCATTTGGGACATTTGGATGTTTCTGATGTTCTCATCCTGTTTATCTATCCTTGCATTGATCTTTGTCCCTAGTTCAACCATGAGCTTTTGGAGCAACTCCTCATTAGTCATCCCTCCCTTTGGTGCATTAGGATTTGCGCCTTTGTTAAGATTTTGGTATTGTTTCCTAGCCCCTTGAGAACAGTATTTGTTAGCCCCTTGTGCCTGATTTTGGTTTTGGTTCCTACCCAATGAGAAGTTATGATGGTTCCTCCAACTAGAGTTGTAGCTATTACCATAATTTTGCTGACCTCCACCCCCTTGCGCATTACCCACATAGTTTACGGAATCTGGGTTTTCCTCTCATTGCTCGGTTTCATGAGCTCCACTACCACATACCCCACACCAATTGGCTACCTGTTGTACCATGTTAACTGGTGCTTAATTTAGGGACATTTTTTTGAAATACATGGCCATATTATGTTGCATCACATCCAATTTGGAATTTATGGCGGTGGCTTGATCTACATCTAAGATTCCCGCGGCCCTTTGGGTTGTGGTTCTAGGCATTTCCCTCTCATACCCTCAGTTTCCTTCTGAGAGTTTATCGAGTAAGTCGAATAACTCTATATAGGTTTTTGCTAGGCTTGTCCACCTACTGCACTATTAAGAAGTACACGTGAATTATAATCTAAACCCTCAAAGAACGCGTGAGAAAGTACCTCATTAGTTTGCAAGTGGTGCGGGCAAGCATTCAACAGTTGTTTAAAATGAGCCATGCTTGGTACATATCCTCCCCATGGTTTTGCTTAAAGCTTAAGATCTCACTCCTCAACCGTGCAATTTTCTTGGATGGAAAGAATTGACTCAAGAACTTCTTTGCTAGATAATCCCATGTAGTGATGGAGTTTGGTGGCTCTTGGTCTAATTACTGCCTGGCGGCTCCTAATAACGAATAAGGGAACAACATCAGCCTGACATAGTTTGATGAGACTCCATTTGGGATATATGTATCACTAATATCTATAAAGTTCCTAAGGTGGATTTGAGGATCCTCGTGGGGGAGACCGGTAAATTGTCCATTAGAATGGAGGAGTTGTACCAATCTCTATGTAGTTCAAATCTACCCCCGGTGGTGGTTTCCTTATACTAGATGCCACATTGGTTGTGAGTGGGACTGCCACATCACGGACTAGTCTTGCCGGTATGATTGGGGGTACCCCTTGGTTATTCAAGTTTACTTGGTTGTTCATGTTGTCTTGGTTATTATCCTCATTGCTTTCCTAAAGATCTAACCCCAATCCTTGTTGACGTCCCAAGTTTGCCATTTTTCTACGTCGGCGTAAAGCTCTTTCGGGTTTGTTGTCTGGTTCGACAAGTTCTCCTTTCCGAGCCAGACTTGAGAGTCAAATGCCTGCAATAAACAAGCTAAGATAAAGTAATTAACACTTGCATATTCTAATTGTAGACTTAAAGAAAATCGAATATAAATCAATTTTTAAGTCCCCGGCAGCGGCGCCAAAAACTTGTTGCTCCCCAATATACACGCAAGTGAACATGGTCGCTCAAGTAATATAGATTCTTAAAGAAACGAGTTATCGTTCCCAAGGGACTTATGATCAATTTGTATTTGACATTCAATTCTACAAATAAAATAAAAGTAACCATTTTCAGAAATGGTGATGATTATTAACTACTACCACAAATTATGCAATAAAAAAAGTAACTAAGAGTGAACGACTTTAAGATGATGTTTCAAGCAAGTAAAACACAATTCCAAGGCTGCAGCATGTAATGAATCTCATGTATCATATTCTTGGCTTAGAACTAATTTTAGTTGTCAAGTTACTATTTTACAGGGTTAATTGTATGAGTCGGGTCTCTAGACCTCTAGTCGCCTACTATAGTTAGTTGCCTAACTACATCGTTAAGAGGGGATAAGCAGGCCTAACTGGCGAGCATTTATATTTCATCTTGTTTCATAACCAAGCAAGTTGTTCGTCCGGGCGTCTCTCCTAAACACAAATCACCTCAACTTAATGGATGATCGAGCTTTCTATATTCTCTGGTCTATCTAACCCCTCCTCTCTCGATTTTAAGATTAGACAATATATTTATCTCTAGATGGCTAGTCAAGAAATACTAAAACAAGAATATAAAAGTAACTTATAATGACAACCAAGAATTAATTCAAGAACCTTAAATAATCAACAATCGATTTGTAGCTACAAACCTAGAATAAGGACGTTTAGCCACTCATACTATTAGAAAACCATAAAATATAATTGTTCATGCGATTTCCGAAAAATAAAAGAGTTCGAAGATCAAAACCTATTACAAACGATGAAACTTGCTCTTGCACACCAAAATAATGTCAAACCCCTATAATATAGCCCTAAGGGTCTATTTCTATATGTTAGGAAAATGAGACCCAAATTTTACTTCAACTAGGAGTCCTATTTAATACAATTTTTGTTGGAAAAGTCATAATTCCCTTGGGGTGTCGCGCCTGGAAATCATCTCTGAAGTTCCAGTGTTGGTGTGCCGCTTGGCAGTGCGCCAGGCAGACATCTCTGAACTATGGGCCTTGGCGCGTCACGCCTAGCAGTGCGTCCAACTGCCCTCTCTGATGTTTCACCAGTGGTACGCCGCGCCAACCAGTGCGCCAACCACTGGTGACTTTTGCCTTAGCCAATTTTTTTCTCTTCCTCGTTTTCTTCTCTTTACATATCAATCGAAGTCCCTCAAAAGTTCCTGAAACAACTAATCATATTATTTAGTGCACAATCATCACAAGTTTAACAAAATCAAGCTAATAGTCTTTGATCATTCTTCAATTCAATCAAAACATGGGCAAATATCGGCAAATTAGGCATATAAATACACCTAAGATCACATACCCTCCATGAAGTTGAGAATCCTACTCAAAGCATCCAGGAGAACTGAAGTGGCAATGCATCCTGGAGGAAGTTGGGTTGGCCCCACACCATCCCATTGACGTTGGACCTACTCTAACTTGATATCAAGCTTTGGTGATGGTGCCCACTCTTGATCCCAAGCTGGTGTTGTAGCTCATACTCTACCAAGGCCTCTACCCCTAGCTCTGGGGTTCTATCTGCAGGCGTAGGAGGCTCTCACCCATTCGTACTTGATCTCATCATAGCCATCTGAGAAAGAATAAAACAAGTGAAATTCAGAAGTTGTTAAAGTCAAAGGACGCACAATACAAAACAAGAAACGTGAAGCATTTCACAAAAAATGCCAAGTAGCCTCTTGAAGATAGGATACAGTTGTTATCGTACTGATCTGCAGGACTCTACTAGACACTTGCTCTTGTACTTATAAGACTCTATACCTAAAGCACTAATATTATATTGTAACGACTAAAAATGAGTCATAATGTAGCCTAGCATTAACCCCCTAATAAGCAAGCCAAACCTAAAAAATAACTGATAAAACATCAAATAGATAAACTATGTGGAAGTAATAATAAGAAACATGAGTGACCCATAGCATATATATATATATATATACTATACAAAACATATAGGAAGGCCCGAAAGTGACCAAAACTATACATAAGAACTAAACGTGAGACTTGATGTGATCAGTAGAAGAGTATCTAAGTACAGAAAAAGACTATAGACTAACAAAATATAAAATTCATAGACAGTACAAAAAGAGGGAAAACTAAAGAAGCTAAATCAAGATAGAATATTTCCCATATCTGTATCATACATTCTGATTTCATTAATGTATATTTTCTGATTCTTCACCTTTATTTACTTGATAGGATTCATTAGTTTCACTGATATTTTGGGATCTTTTACCATATAATTCTTTTGTATTTAAATGACACATTGTATCAATGAAATACATAAAACATTTCTCCTGTGTACTCTTCTCCATTATGGTATTAGAGTTATCAACGCTCAAACGAGTATAAACTTGTAATCATCTTCCCATCGTATTCATCAAACCCTCCCTTTCCTTTCCAAACCACCTAAAATCAATGGGGAACTCATCTGCTTAAGACATCAATCTGAACAACAACGACCAAATCAATACTTCTTCCACAATTGTAAATGTTGCTGCAACTAAAATGCAGATCATTAACATTAACTCTCAACTGCACATCTTCCAATTAAACTTACTGGTGGTGCAAACTTTGCAACATGGAAAGCTCAAATTCATAAGGTCATGAATGGGTTTGACTTAATGAGCTATTTTGATGTATCCATAATGCCGCCACCACGCACCATTAAGCAAGACACACAAGATGTCGTCAATCCAGATTTCAAAATATGGTTTCAGCAAGGTAATCTCATTTGCAATGCCTTAATGGCATCTGTTGACTCCACCATTGCATCATCAGTTGCCTCTACTGAAACTTCACAAGAAGCCTGGGATTATTTGCATACTACATAAGCAAATAAATCTCAAACTAGGATCTACTGTCTTCGAGATGCATTGGCGAAAGTTCAACGAGATCAAAAATCTGTCACCGATTATCTCAAGGAAATAAGAACTATCATTGATGAATTAGCTGCTGCCGGTGTTCGTATTTCTAAGGAAGAGTTGGTTGTCAAAATTCTGAGTGGCCTTGGACTTGAATATGAGGCTCTAAGTACTGTTATTCGTTTAAGAGATTCTCCTATTTCATATGAGGAATTGTCACACAAGCTCACAGATCATGAACTTTATCTACATCAAGATGAAAAGATGCAACCACCAACTCCAATCACTGCTCAAGTTGCACAGCGAACAATAGCAACAGACAAAATCGCCGCTGGTCTGGACACCTTCATTGGAGCTTGCAAACTACTCCTACTAGAATGCAACAATGGCGTACCCACTAGACTCAAAGCAATGGAAACTTTTCCCAGCCATGGCATCCCTCTATCCCTTTGCATGCTAAAATGCAAATCTAATGTCAGTTATGTGAAAAATTTGGTCACACTGCAAATGTTTGTCGTTCCAAGTCACATAATTTTGACGCTAAGGCTATGTTTGCTGCTCGATCTTTTTCCAATACTGCTCCATGGATTCTGGATTTCGAGGCCTCACATCATATCACTGCTTATTCTCAGAACATAGCCTCTCCACATAAATGCACGGGTCCTGAACAAGTTTCAATGGGTGATGGTAATGGTATTTCGATCACCCACACTAGTTCACTACACTAAATTCTCCAATACATTTTTTTTTCTTTACATAATATTATATGTGCTCCATCTATAAAAAATAATCTTATATCTGTTTCAAAATTTTGTCAACAAAACCAAACATCTATTCAATTCTTTCCTTTTTCTTTTGTTGTGAATACACTAACTATGGGGCACCACTATTACAAGGCTGGAATAGAGATGACTTGTACGAATGGCCAACGTTTGCTACTTCAACACATTCATCTCCTACAGCCTACACGACAAATACTTCTCAAGTTCCTTTATCTTTGTGGCATCGTCGTTTAGGACATCCTAATATCCGCCTTTTGAATCTTCTTTTGAGAAATTACCAGTTGCCTTATTTTAATAATTTTCAATCTTATAATTAATGTCATTGCAATAAAAGCCACATGATTCCATAGAGAACTCCTGCAAGATGTACATTATGTACTTGGTTTGAGAAAGAAATAATCTAGTTGATTGTGTAAGGACTTCAATGCCTAGGAAAAAATATAGGGGTCCAAGGTCTCTGAGTGAAAAATGGTTAGAGTGCGCTCTTGATGTTGTTAATAGTTTGCAAGTTATTGCGAGAAATAACAATGTCATCTACATATTCAAGCAAGAAAATGATAGTTTTATGGGAGTGTAAGGTAAATAAAGAGTGATTAGAATGATGAGTCTTGCAAAACCCAACAAAAATGAGAAAAATTGTGAGCTCAGTGTACCAAGCACGGGGTGCCTATTTGAGACCATATATGGCTTTGTTTAGTTTGCATACATAGTTTGGGTAATCAAGATTCTCAAAACCTTTCGAATGTTTCATGGAGACTTCCTCAGCCAATGTACCTTGTAGAAAAGCATTGTTTAAGTCAAGTTAATGAAGCAGCCACTTGCCAATGTCCACCACAAGTTCACTTAGGTTGAATGATGGTTCCCCTCCTACTGATGCAAAACAATATCGAAGTGCAATTGGCAAGCTCCAGTATCTTTCATTTACTAGAGCAGACATAAGATTTGTTGTTAATAAGCTCTCCCAATTTATGCATCAGCCATCTCACAGACACTAACAAGCAGTGAAGCGCCTCCTTCGGTATCTCAAATCAACTATCCATCATGGGCTTCTTTTTTGCCATGGATCTAACTCTGCCCTTCATGTTTATACCAATGCCAATTGGGAACGGGACCACGATGATCGTACCTCTACTTCTGCTTATGTTATCTATTTTGGCTTAACACCAATCAGTTGGTCATCAAAGAAACAAAGAACAGTCGCCCGATCTTCAATTGAGGCCGAATATCGCATCGTTGCTCATGCCGTTGCAGAGACAAATTGTCTTACCAATCTTCTCA
Source organism: Solanum chiquidenum (assembly GCA_029582725.1). Lineage (NCBI taxonomy): Eukaryota > Viridiplantae > Streptophyta > Magnoliopsida > Solanales > Solanaceae > Solanum > Solanum chiquidenum. The sequence continues at coordinate 14,860 of JAJOOS010013412.1, forward strand.
AAGATCTCCGTATATCTCTTGATAATGTACCAACTATCTATTACGACAACATTGGCACCACCTACTTGTTCCAAAATTTAGTTTTCCACAGTAGAATGAAGCACATTGTCATGACCCGAGTCTACACCCTGGACATGGCTGACACTCAAGAACCATTGCTGGTCCCTAAGCGAACCCTCATCTTAGCTGACTACAAGTGGAAGACTAACTTAAGCATGCAAAAGCTTAAAAATTGAATTAAATTCAATAATCTCAACTTTAAAAATAATCTGAACAATACTCAATAGATAACTCAGAGTTTGTAAAAAAAACTCAAGGAAGATACATACTGAAAACTACTTAACTTTGTCTATCTATGAAGCCTTTACTATTACAGAAGGATATCAGGACAAGACCCATGACATCTCAAAACTACTAAATGTAAGATAAAGGTGAAGTCCTCCGGAATGTAAGAGGGCTCGCCAAAGCTGATTGGAACATTCCATGACCTCAACGAAACGTTTGATGATGATCCTGAATACCTATATCTGCATCATGAAACCATGCATGCCAAATGGCTCAGTACATGGATGAGCATGTAAGGAGAACTCTAAAGAATAAACATAAGCTTGAAATAATGGAAAATAAACATACTTACCTCTTATCAACTCACTCAACTCAAAGAAACATAGTTCAACACAACTCAGAGAAAATAGGGTTCAAATCAATAACATGATGTTCAACTCAGTGAAACATAGTTCAACTCAACTCAAAGAATAAGGCTCAACTCAACAATAAGATACACAACTCTACATACTCAACTTTGGATAAAACAACAATAAAAGATGTAATATATAGAAAGCTTTTAAAACAATATATTCAAGAATACAATATACTCAGTTTGTATGCAAGGATACACAATAAACTCTGTTTGTCTATGATAATACAAAATAAACTCCGTGTATATGAGAATACAAAATATCTCTGTAGGAGTTTCTCTAACCGACAACCATCACTATGAGCTATGTGATGATACAACGTCTCGCCCACTCTTCCAGAATTGTCCTATACCTTGTCGGGGTATAGAACTCCTCAACTAAGTGGATACACTAGTCTATGCTAAAAAGCACTAAGGAATCATCTAAAAAGTATTACCCTTTCTACCCACGTTGGCTACATGGTTTATGGGGGCAGTGAGTTATCTGAAATCTCCCCCATATCGGTGCTCAATAATACTTCCAAAATATAACTAGCTCATATGTTTAAAAACATAACTCTTTTTGTGGTTTGAGATTATTACTCAAAATTTTTCTCTAAAAAAAGATGGTACTAGACTTCTCAAAACTCTTTTGGAAATCTCAGTTTCCTCCTCTTTTAAATGTGAAAACATTTACTCTTGAGAATACTTAGTTCCCATATATAATTTTAAAGAAAATGAACTCAACTCTACTCTTTCTCAAACTCAAGTTCTCAAGTCTTAAAACAAGTTTAAAGTGATTATAAAAGACTTCTCAAAATAGGGTTCATGCCAAATTATGGACATGAACGACTCAATTCAAGGTTTTTAATAACCATATATATATAGAACGCAATACTCAAAACTCAACAACTTCTGAACTCAAGGACTCAATGATACTACTCATCTCGAGACTGTTCGACTCATAGGGTTTATGCAGAATCATGGGCATAAACAACTCAACTCAAGGACCTTCATGGGTGAGATGTAGTAGTCCCACAATTAGGAATATAATCTCAAAAGGGTTAGGAAATCAATACTCAAGAAGAACTTGAAGATACTACTCCTCTTAAAGATACTCAATTTATGGAGTTCATGTAGAATTTATGGGCATGAACGACTTGACTCAAGGGTCGACATAACAATATGGACTCATGTATACAACTCTTCTCTTTCTCATACGTACTTCTTCAAAACTTAGCTCAAATCGATAGTTGATCTCAAAGGATTCACGATTTAACTCAAAGACTTTCTTGAACTATTCTCTTAACTCTTTCTTGAATTTGAATTATGAATTCAAGACTTATGATTCATGATAGGAAGGATTTAGATGGTAATGTAGACTCATGAATACATTCTCCTCATTCTCATAATCACTTGCTCGAGTTTTGATACAATTTATTAGAAGTTTGTAGAAGACTCCTCAAAAGGGCTCAAAGGAACTTTCTCAAAATGTTTGGAAGAACTCTCAAGACTTAACTCTTAGCTCTACCTTGAATTTGAATTATGAATTAAAGGTTATGATTTATGATAGGAAGGATATCTTGATGATTAAATGAGTCTTAGATAGTTAATACTGAGAAACAATTGAAAAACACTATTTGAAGAGCAAGTCCACGACGTGGAGATGAATTATAATATTTGGTCGCAAAATAATTTTTGAAAGAGTGGAGTCCGTGTTCTCTCCGCAAAGCGGAGAGGAAAATTTCACCCTGAGGAACATGTCCGCGACGCGGACCTGGTACTTTATTTTTTGCCCAATTTTTTCTTACTCATTTTTTACCCTAATTCGCCTAGAATCGAATGGTTTCTTTCCCAATCACTTAGATTCAAATACTCAACTTATGTACACGATAATATACTCCAAACCACCCTTAATTCACTAGTTTTTATCTCAAGAATTCATCAAACCCATCCTAATTCAAGAATGGAAACAATACTTTCAAGAACTCAAATTCTTCAACTTCAAGAATGAAACTTCGCTGAAAATAACATGATTGGCGTGTGGGTGAACAAACCCAACACTATGGAAACTTACATTACTCTTAGGGATCAAACCCATGGCAAAAATCTGCAACGAAACTTAAGAATCTCGTCGAACGCTTTGAACCGTTCCTCTTTTCTCTTCTTGGACTCTCTTCTAAAACCCTAAGCGTATTGGGGATGAATGAAAATGATTATAATCTGTTTAGATCCCTAAATTATTACTAGAAACTAATTAAATCTGATTGGGTAAGGAAAAGGCCAAAATACCCTCATATTTTTGGGTAACTTTCCTTAACTGGACAACCTAACTTCAAAAGGGCATATCTCACTCATCCGAAGTCAAAACTCTGTAAACTGAGTGGCGTTGGAAAGATAATTCTAAGGCCTTTAATTTGATATCTTATGGGTTACCGAACTCATCTTGTACTGAAAGTTATGGTCGTTTGCAGTTAACCCAAAACTTAAAGAAACCTAGGAATGACTTGAATGAATTCTCTTTAGTTCTCTTTGGAACTCAAGGTGCTACATCTAGCGACCCTAAAACTTAAGAAAATTTTAAATTCCTCGGTAAAATCTTACTCATAATGAAGAATGGTTCGAGTCTTAGCTCAAAAAGTTTTCGGGTTGTTACAATATCTCTCCCTTGGGATCATTCGTCCTCAAATGACTGCTGGACCGGGTATGGAATGGGGTTATTCTCACTATCTCTTCTGACTCATGAACCTGCCTACTAACATAGGCTGGACTGATTCATACCAAGAGTTGGGACATTCTATATCACCTAATCAAGAACGATGCCGTTGTGAACATAGTCACGCTCTCTCTGAGGTTACCTTATCCGAAACAAAGGAAATCTAGGCATGAAGTAAGACTAGGAATATTGTGCCTCATTAGTTGTAGCTCATAGTTCCCACAATGGTAAATGATTTCTGTCACCAAGGCCTGAGTCTAATGACACGCTCTTACTATATTCAAGCTTAACCCAAATCCTAAGGTTTAGGTTCCATACCTCTTTATAAGGAATCTTACCCCAAGAACATTACTCTTTATCACCACATTTAATCAACATTGGGCTCATATCAAGAACTACCTCATGTTTAACAACACCACATTTAGGATTAGTACTCTAACAACTCTATGTACTCCTACTAACCAGCTCCTTAAGAAGTTCTCATTGTCTCATCATCTCTGTCATACCAACTAGAATTTCCCGCATTACTACTCGAAACCAACTAAGGGCTCTCATTTAAATATTTCTCATAGTAAAACCTCATCCTCCTCTTCCTCCTCATTTATAACCTTAGGTGGAATTATCACACCATCATTATCACGATGAGAACATTAACGTTCTTCTTCTAACATCACTTCACTACTAAAAGATATCTCCCATACTCTTTTGAGATCATTACTATATTATTCTCAAAACCATACTTGATTTCTCATCTTATTATCTCCCCCTTAGGTCTAATGCTGACATTTGGAACCTATGGACCTATCCCATCATCTCTAAACTGGTCTACATCCCCTTTTCACAACTTCAGTACTATTTGCACACTTATTATACCTCATTACTTAATCGGTTCTATAACCTTTGGAACATCATGACCCTGTCAAAACAAATCATAAGCCTAGTTTAGATCTATCACCTCATGAATACTCCTGCCCTTCTATTTAACACTTACACTTGGTCATTACCTACACAATGACACTTCATCACAAACTCCTTTCTAGCTAAAACACACTCTACCTCCTCCTAACTTGGAACTCTTACTCTACCTCCTATGATGGAATCTTCACAACTCATCACTTCTTGGTCTACCCATAAGGGAAAACTCTTCATTAGTAACTTACTAGGTGAATGACAATAGTAACGAAGCTCGTTGAAACACCATATCCCTTTCATAGATTACTAAACCTCTGCATACTTTTCTCTAACTCTAGGATCTTTCACTACTACTGGTCATGATGTCGTAACTCATGTTACCTTCTCGGGTGAAGATATTACCCAAGCTCTAAATATACCGTCCTCTTCAAGATTTTAGCTGAATAAGGTTTAGGGAAAAATGTACAACTCACTTTTAGCTTGAACACACGATTCTCATGAACATGAGTGCATTCCTCTGAAACTCAACACTTAACTCACTCATGGGCTCCTCTAGAAGCCTTCTGGAGTCTCATGATCTCCTCAAGACTCTTGCTAAGAATAACTCATCCACAAGGATTTTCGACCTTACTTTTGAACCACCTTTAGTATGAGGGGTAGTCGAATGAAGCTGAGAAATGCACGAGTATGAATAAATCTCTATGACATAGCTCTACTACACCGATTAAGAATATGAAAGAAGTGAGATAGTTCCTAAATGTGGTAGCCTCCTAATTATAGATGTGGTGCGCTTCACACCGATAACTAGGACACTATAGACACAATTTCATAGACTCCCTAGGACTCTTGAACTCTGTGCTCTGATACACAGTTTGTCACGACCCGAGTCTACACCCTGGACGTGGCCGACACTCAAAAACCATTGTTGGTCCTGATACGTCCTAACTTACACTTCAATTAAGAAGTGTAAATAGTCAAAGTCAATTTACAGAACTCAACGTGAGTTGAGGTCGATCCCATAAAGAATTTCTTTACATAAATGATTTCATTGTCGCGTTTATTCAAATGTTGTTATTATTTCCTCGAGAAAATAATTTCAGAATATAAATTGGGTTTAGTTGTAAGGTTCAAGTAACCAATGTTGGTAAAAGATCCAGATTATTAACAGAGTATTTATCTTAAGGTTGTATTGATAAATGAATGAAATTAGGGATGCGTTTCCCATGACATTACAATCTAGTGTTAGTTCATGAACGAGTTTCAGGCAATACAGTCTTTGCAAATTATAGGCGAGTTAACTGTATCTAACATTTCTCAGTCTAGTTAGATAATTTCCACTCAAATCCTCTCAGTCCTAGAGTGTTAACAAATTTTACCCTCGCGTACAATGATGTTAAAGTTCTCTTCTCTCGAACTCGAACTCTACCTCCATTTCATCAGATTAACTCAACTTTTTCCCAACTATCCATTTTCTCTGTAATAGTTGATAGATACGGGCTGATTCTAATGTGTGCACTCATTAGAACAAATGAATAACGAAATCCAAGTTATATATTGCAAATACAAATCACATTCTACTCGTTTTACGAATCCACACTTAGATTTCTATCAAAGTTTCCACAACCGTAGTTGTGGTGTTTAGCCACTTATGGTTTCAACTGAACAAACAAACATTTGTAATGAAAACATTAAGAGAAATTACTTACGAAAGTTTGCGAATTCAACGAACACTTGATATTCAGAAAACCAAAATCCAACTCCGAAGATCGATTCAATGTTAATCGATAAAAACCAAAGTCAAGAATATTTAGAAACTAGTCACTTATTACAGATAGAGGTAAAACAAAAATTAAACCTAATTAATTCAAATAGTTTATCTGAAAAGAGTCCTACTCGAAGTAGGACTGAATTGTCGCAGCTTTTCACAGACAATAAGACGACCCGTCAAGGGCATCACGGTCCGTGAAGCCCTCCGTGGTCCTTACTTGGGCATTTTTAAACACACATCTTCAATGCCTGCTGATAAACGTTTCAAGGACACTTCATACAATTATAAGTGTCAACGATCGCTAGTCAGTATAAAACCCAACTTAATGAGTTGGGGTCGAATCCTACAGGGAGCGGTATGTGTTTAAGATTCAATAGGGAAGTATGAGCATGATCAAATCAGTCATAGGAATAAAAATTATCGAATAAAGACATTATTAAAATCAGGGGGTGACACAAATGTTAAATGGGAGGTTTTGGTTTGGAATTATCAACTACGAACAGTGGCAAACAATACGAAATAACAATAATGAGACGAGTTCTTGGGATGTGATTCGATTATAGGCTAATATAAACAAATAGGTAATTGCAACTATTAGAAAATAGCTAGATATTAGTGAGTAAGATAGGATATAGAGGAGATAAACTTTCTCTCAAACAATTTACCCTGAATCAAGTTGATTGCTCTTTAACATCAACAAGCATGCTAAATAAGAACATCCCACACCTTAGTCCATTCACTCTCTCGAGCTTAATGTGTGGGATTGGGTTTAGGGTTTACTCTCTCGAGCTGAACCCAAGTCAACCCAATACCCACAGACCATCAATCAATAAGTTTAGTTTTAAAACCTCCCTTTCTAGCAAGCCAAAAACACAAGGGTAGAACTATATTTGCAACTACATTTCTTATATTAAACCACAATTAATGATTGAACTCACTTCTAAATAACATTAAACTAACAATTAGCAATGCCCATAAACTAAATCAGCCCATAATCACACCTCAATAATTGGGGTTTTAGCTAGACATCATAAAAAGGTAAAAACAGTTTCCAAATTGATTATCCATTAACTGGGTAAGTGTAGATTCGTCCTTACAATGCTCCAATTCAAAGAATCTCAAAGACCTACTTCCAATTTCTCAAAAGTGAAAAACTTCAATTCTTCAAAACTTAGGAAAAACTAGAGAAAATTGTCTCACCAGTTCAAAACCCAATAATAGACTCAAAATATATGAGCTCATATGCTAAACTAAATGTTCAAAAATGTATTTCTAGTTGCCAAAAATGTGCTGCAAAGAGTCACTCGGCGAAGTAAGTCGGGATCGCCAAACCATTCGGCGAGCCGCCCTTTGGTCATTTCCATCACCCTTTTGCCTTGGCATTCAAGGTCCTCAAGGTCTGTAATTTAGGGTGATCAAACACTGCATCACAGAACCACTCGGCAATCCGCTGACTGCTCCTTTCTCTCGCGAGCTTGGTTCTTTCCTTCAAGGCTTGGCACACTAGAACTTTAGGCGGTCAAGTAGCCATTCGGCGACTCGCCAAGTGGACTTGTCAATCACCAGGCTTTATTTTCTTCATTCTTTCAGCTTGCTTTGTTTCTTTTTGCAAATTAGTGTCGTTGCTTTGTTCCTTAATCTATATACTTGGAAATCAAGGGTTTTACATCAATTATTGGCACAAAATAAGAATTTGAGGATACTTAATCTATATAAATAAAGCCATGAGTCCAAATCTCGGACTCATCAATACTCCCAACTTAAACTTTTGCTTGTCCTCAAGTAAAACTCAAGTTTAGCAGTTCAAAAAGGATGTCTCAAACAGTTTTACAAAAGATTCAAACATGAATGCACACACAAGACTCAACTTACTCATGCAAGGATCAATTGTGCACTCAAAGATTCAAGTTGTGACTCACCATTATCAAAGATTCTCAAGTTCACAATACTTGCTTCAAATGCAAGTTCAAGCTCAACAAAGGTACTCAAATGTCCTCACAACAAAGATGATTCCATATTCACACGCAATTGTTCAACACTTTATTACTCCGGAATCACACACAACTCTCACACTCACAAAGATGAGCACATGCATGACTTCACCCATAGGTTTACCCTTATTTTCCAATCAACATTCGTTTCAGCTCACTCAAGATCAAAAAGGTTTTTTCAAGGCTTGTAATGTGGTTGAGTGTAAAGGTATGGTCATTTAGGCTCAGTGGCTGCTATCCTCATGAAATGTGGTATGAACATCACTTTCTTTCCTTCTCTTCAACATTTCCACTTATGCTAAAATTCACCCCATTTTCATTTCTCATGGAATATCGGACACCCATTTCTTTTGCAACTTTCACAACTTTTTCATTCTTTTTTCTTTTTCATTCTTCTATTCTTTTTTTTTGTATGGAAGGGTTCCATCTTTTTCAAGTCCATGGATCAAGAGGGACTTCTTCACACTACTTTATTTACCTCCTTTTTTCACCACACACCTAACTTAGGCTTTTGACCTAAGTTGGCTATTCAAACAAACCACACTTCATGAGGATTTTGGGTGAATGGATAAAGAGGGATCACATTTTCTCAAGTTTCTTCCAAGAAAAGGATAAGGCTCAAAGGGGGTTCAAGCAAAGTTCACACATCTCACAAGGTTGGCCACAAAAGAGGTATATTGTCAAATTGTTTCACTCTTCAAAGTTATTGCCTAAGATCATTTCAAGAGCTTGCATCATCAGTTAGTAAACCATACTAATGGGGCAAATTCTAGGTGTCATCACACAAGGTTCACGGTAAGCTCATCACACAAGGCATTGACACCAATATCAAACAAGACTCCACACTTTCACTAGTGTTCAATGTTCATCACAAAAGACTCATTCGATTATTGGCTAGTTACAACGAGATGCACAAAGTTCACACATTGTCTATGCAACTTAATTTGTCCTTATCGTAGCCGCGCATTCATTTTTGTTCGATTAAGAGCACTCTTCAAGTCATCGGTATTAATCATGATCGATACTCAAATTTGCACAAGAACAACCACAATCACCCACACGAGGTGGCAATTTTTTTAGAAAGAGTCAAAAACCATTTGTATTCAAAACATGGATCCATAAGCTCAAACATCCACAACACAATATCAGAACACAATTTAAACACAAAACCCAATAATATATACAAAAGATATAGTCACAAGAGGTAGGTATGGAAATACCTCACCCCACCACAAATAAAAAGGTAGTTGTCCTCAAATGCAACAAAATAATAAAAGTCAATAAAAATGACAGAGAGGGAGGTAAAGAAAGGACATGTCTATGCAGTCGTTCCATCTATCGGGGAATCAAGGCCCGGTGCAACATTAGCATTACCGGCTCCACTAGGATCAGCCATGGGTGTGTCTGCTAATGAGATCTGCACGGCTGAATCCACCATAGCCTCCTCAACTGCTGTAAGGCCCTCATAAATAGCCTCCTCATCAACACCAAGCTGCTTCTCATCAGTCTCAGCCTCGAACTCTGCAACGACCACCTCCTTAATTCGAACATAATCTTTGGTGGTAGTCGGAGGCACATCCATATCTGCTGGCATGTTGGGGATCTCCACAGTCCTAAAAATCATGGACATATCTATGGAGTTCAACTGGTCCACGTCCTTCCTCAGCTCAGCAATAGCGGCCTTTAGAGCCGTCACCTCATCAATGCTCCCTGGCCTTGCTCACACACCGCTATCCGTGACGTAAGGGCGTAAATAGATACACTAAGAAGTGTCACAACAATAGTAATGGCCCTTTCAATCATTCCAAGGATTGTGGCCTCAAGCCTGGAGGAACGCCTATCAGTAGAGTAGGCCTGATGCCCCATCCGTAGTAACGCAACCTGGCTGAGTGGAGGTCGGGAAGCAACAACAGTAGACCTAGGAGGCAGGTAAGCTGTAGAGGAATTGGGAGTCACAGAAGGGACAACACTAGATATACTTGAAGGCCGTGGGTCTGAAGTAGGCAATGCTGCCTCTACAGGTAGTGTCTGAGTATCGACAACCGGGGAAGAATCCACCGGGGCTACCTTCTTCTTCTCAGCCTCATCATTCAGGTACCCAACCTCAATCCGCCGGATGTCGGTATAGGATGTGGGAATCACTTCCACATCCTTCTTCTCATCTCGAGGAACTCGGGCTCGTCTATACAGCTGGATGATCAACACTGGAAAGGGAAGAGAAGTCTTATACTGCTTGGCCCTCATGGCCATTTCTTGGCCAATGATCATACCCAAGTTTAGCCTTGTTCCATCAATGATGCAACTAAGGCAGGCTACTTTCGCATGGCAGAGGATAGACTTATTCTGGGATGGCATGATAGAACTGCTGATGAAGCCAAACCAGTACCTCACTACTACATTGAGGTCTTTCTTTTCTATGGGTGCTCCAACCTTGATCCACCTAGGAGTACCATCAAATAACAGAGGGGCCAACCACTTTTTCATATTCTCCAACGTTGTTGTCCTAATCATGTGTTTACAGTCATCCTCAATATCTTTTGTACATTCTAGATCTGTATTGATAGCATCACTATCACACTTCACTTTCTTGCCCCTGACAATCACATAATCAACCGGCTTAAATTCAACGGGCTGCTTCTTCCCTTTTGGAACTAGGGCTCCGTAGGCAGTGTAGAATTCCCAAACCCAATTTGGAATGTAAGGGCCACGGGGTCTAGTGAATATCTGGAACTTGTGGGACGTCAAGCAACTCCAGATCTCTGGGTACCTGTCTATCACTCCATCAGTAGAAAACCTCTTCTCCTTGATGATGGTCCTCAATCCCTCAGTCTTCAGTCTGTTCATAGATTGGGGAGGAGGACCTTGTGCAGGTGGTGTTGGGACTACAACCTAGTCTGGAACGGGAGGAGAAGTATGCGTCTTAGACACCCTGATCCTATACGGATCATGCATCTTCTTGGAGCACAGTTCAGCACTTCGGGCCATCAGCAACTCATCATCCTCAGGCTCAAAAATTGCAGCCTGAGGATCCTGGTGCTCACTCTCACTCTCAGAAGTGGTGAGGTGAGTGACATATATCCTCTCACTATCTGAGCTTTCCTCCGGTGATGTAGGAGAAGGTGCCTTGCCTTTCCCTTTGCCTTTCCCACTGGTGGTAGGCAATTTTGTGGCATTTTCTTTGGATGCAACTGCATCCTCATTTATGATAATTCCCTTTGCCCTCTTGCGGGGAGGCATGTCTCTACCTACCACTTTTGGTCTAGCCATATCTACAAAATACACCAAAATAAGTTAGAACAATTCAAGAAAAATGCAGAAAATAAACTGCAAAAAGACTCGCCAAACCGATCGGTGAGTCACCGAATCACGTTGGCGAGCCAAATCGGGCTCACCGAAAGGATTGGCGAAAAACTTCCCAGAAAAATGGCATGTCGGCAATTGGAAGGGCCTTTCAGCAAGATTCTCATTGAAAGTTACAGAACCAATCTCAACAAAAGCATGAAATTAAAGGCGATCAAGGGTGAGTTTGTCAAATCGCCGAGTGGTTCAGCGAGCTTAACCCAGCTCGCCAAACTGCCCAACCTGCCTATTCTCAACCCAAACTTCCAAAATCAACCCCGCAGCCCCCGAAAATAAATTCAAACCATACATATTCTCAATTAAGCCCAGACCCATTATACCATGCCATCGAGGTACTTATATTTCCTCCAGTTTGACCAAAATTGTCCATTTGATGACTTTAGCCATTAGGAATGACGTCAAACGCTCCATCATTGGGCAAAGCACGTCATTTAGCACAGTTTGGATTACTCAGACGTCATTGATATATATATATATATATTAATAATAAGTTTTACTGAATACAATTGCAATACAATATGACACAACAAAGGCAATTGCAAAGAACAACGATAAAGGAAAATACATGTTCTCACACTTGTATACCAATTCCATAACTAACTCTAGCCTTGCCTGCGTGATTTTCTTCTTGTCCAAAAGTAACTATCCAGCAATTTAGGTGGGGTTACACTTTCTAGTACTCTGACACAAATTGCCAATACAGAAATCACATAACTGTCCAACAATTGAGGCGGGATTACACTCTCTAGTCACATCCTCCTTATCAATCATATTAGCTGATGTATCAACTGAATTCACAAGGTTAAGTGAGTGAAAAATTTAACAGAAATTGCATCAGTTAAACCTGTGAAATAATTATGACGGTAAGGCTATTAATGAAGAAACCAAGTATTCAGTGGTTCGTAAATTTTCCTGGTTGATTGGAGAACTAGTGATATTTTGTATTACTTCAAAGCGCATTTCTGGAGGGGTGTTCTTCAACTCATGGACCACAACATGAATTGTTAGGGTAATTAGTCTTGCACGCTGCATGCCTCTCAAATTCAGAAACACTAAGTACATTATGCATAAGACACATTAGACATGAAGCTACTTGGATAAAATTGGCGGGAACGTCATATAACAGAACAGTAAGAAGAAAATCATGCCTTGGAAAGCGTGCAGTCATCGTAACCACATACATAACCATACCCCTTAATACCTCCTTTAAGAGTTTTATGCATGTAAAACATACTTAGAGCAAAAAAACACTAAACCTCAAAGAAGAATTCTAGAATCAACACTCACCTCTCTTGACGATGTGATATAATTGATGGGCACCTCATCAAGTATACTAGTTGACAATCAACTTCCAATATTGGAAGGGAAATTGTTTGAGGAACTCTTTGGTGTATTCTGTGCATTCACGGTTTCAGAGTTGTGCCTCATCGAAATAACATTTCCAGTTCCCACACTTAAGTCAGTATTTGAAGATTTATGATAATCACATGTACAACTAGCTCCAGTATTCTGATAACTAGGTTCTTCCGAGCACGAGATGGAAGATTATTTGGAAGAAGATCAAAGTAACAAAATTTATCACTAGTTCCAACATTTGGATCAGTAGGTTCTTTCCTAATACAAAACTGTTGGAAATAATAATTCAAATTTGGAGTAGGAATCCTATGTTGTTTAGGATTTGTTATTTATGATATTTATTATGTCTATTTAGGATTTGTTTGTCCAAGTTCATATAGGAATAGGTTTTCTAGTACTAGTTTAATTTGGTTTCTTACTTTTATAAATAAGGATGTTGCTAATTATTTCAATATACAGAAATATATAGGAATACACAGAAATATACAAAAACATATAGAACTTTTAAGTTTATAAATAAAAATATTTTCATTTAAATTAGTATCAGAGCTTTTAGATCTTGGTAGAGAATCAAAGAGTTTCCGCTGCCAGCAGGCGGCTATGACTCATATATATCGTTCATCTGGCCAATGATTATGTCGACAAACTTCGGGCGAATGATATATGCATGAAAAACGTGGTAAGAGAAAATACTTACAAAAATATTACAAATTTTAAAGAAGTGAAACCAAGGATAAGATAAAGAAGCTCTTCTCTAAATTAAAAGTTGGAGATAGGTTTTTTTATTTTTAAAAAATGAGAGTTGGAGAGAGAGTGCTCCAACAAAAACACAAAAAGAAAAGGAGTTGATGGGAAGGGCATGAACAAGAGTTGGATAGAGAGATTGCTCCAACACAAGAAAAAAATGTTGGAAATAATAATTCTAAGTTGGAGTAGGAATCTTAAGTTGTTTAGAATTTGTTATTTATGATATTTATTATGTCTATTTAGGATATATTTGTGCAAGTTCATATATGAATAGGTTTTCTAATCCTAGTTTAATTTGATTTCTTACTTTTATAAATAGGGATGTTGCTAATTATTTCAATGTACATAAAATATACAGAAATATACAGGAACATATAGAACTTTAGAGTTTATAAATAAAAATATTTTCCTTCAAAAACAATCATTATAATGAAGAACGTTATAAAAACGACTTTTTTCACTAGTTCCAGCACATATATCACTCGGTCCGGTCCCAACATCAGTTGGAAGATTATTTTGAAGATGATTTAAGAAATAGCTTCTTTCACTAGTTCCATCTGTCCGATCAGTAGGTTCTTTCCCAATAAGCAATAATAATTATTTTTTAAGAAGATATAACATACGTCCTCTTTCGATTCTCGCATTTTCATTGCCTAAAGAAAAGATGTTTTTAATGCCAAAATTGAATGTCCCTTCAGGCTCAGGTGAACATAAAAATCTCTACAATGATCTTGAGCAGACTGAAAATTAGATGTGTTACACAGGAAGCAATATGCAATTCGAGGTATTGAAATGGGTGTATCATTCACAGACTGCACCACTTGTTTCTTATTGGAGAATCACTCCTCTTCTAAAGCATACATAAAAGATTGATGATCACATTTCTTTTCGATCTTCATGGGACTTCCACTGCCTATCTCTCCATCAGAGAGATCATTAACATCATTAAGAACCTCAGGGTATTTATTTTGGAAAGACTAGAAAGATCATATAAGAGTTGTCAGTACATAACACTAAAAGAAGCTCTAAAGTTTACCATAATTATTAAGGCAATTCGAGTTTCACCAAAATTCTTTCTTAGAAATGGTAATAACAAATAGAAGAGCCCGGAGGGCAAGAACTGCCATTACCCAAAAATTGAGGTCATAATAGCACACATCCCCGAGAACCCTAAAAGGAGTATAAGCCGAAAGAAATAAACTTAGGAGACTCCCGGAGGGTAGTTAGGCCACAAACAATAGAAAACAACAAGGAATATCTCAAAACCTGGTAACATAAATATAAAGAGCATCTAATAAATTTCTAGAATCTAAAAATACATCGCAAGTTTTTGAAAGGAAAGTTAAAAACTTTAAACGATAGATGGAGACTAATGGCCATCTTGAAAGAAGGATCTCACCACAACTTTAAAAAAAAGAACTTTTTTGGAAACCAATCAACCACTACGATGCTCACTCTGACTAGGACCTACATCAAAGGGATAACAAAAGTAGAAGTTGAGTATGATCCACATGTACTATGTAGGTTAGACTGACTTAGTATAAGCAAGTAACTGACTTAAGAAATAAACTATGAAAGTTTTCACTTGCACGCAGAAAAGTCCCATTTCGGCATCGCTGCCACAAATTTATATAGAACGACATGATAATGTAAACACACAAGAGTACATATAATAATTAAATCAACACATAAACAAGTCACAAAATACAACAAGACTGACCAATGTGATGCAATGAGATGATGGAGTGATGGGATGATGTGGTGGTACCAAGGTCATCGCACAACATGTTGTATACACCTTGCCGAGCCTCTAGCTTCTAGACTAGGACAAATAGGGGACTTGCAGTCCATATGCCAATCTCAATATCTCAATGTCTCATCAACTTGCAACCTCAGCGTGGTCAAGGATATCAGTAAGGTGTGGCATTTTCATTCTCAAAAAGATAATATTTTTGTACTTTATGATATTTCCATGAACTAGGATATGTTGCATGAGGATGAATGTGTCACAACACATACACCACAAGGACATAATCAACTCATTAAGGATTCCAAATAGTATCAAGTTCTCAAACTCAAATGGTCATGAAATATGTTCTCAAAGGTTAAGGGTAGTGGAGGAAACCATGTAATACCAACCTTTTACCACTTAGAAAGCATTTTTGTTCATTTTAAGGTGTTTTGATAATCAACTCAAACCCCTACTATTGCATCTCCACATCAAATAGAAATATATGCAACATGGCCTCTCTCGGACAATAACTTAAATATCACATAATTTCCACGACAATTATAGATATCACTCAAGCCTCCACACAGCCTAAGCAACAAAAATTGGCATCATAAGAATTAAAACAGGAAGGTCAACACTTAACAACCTCTAAAACACATACTACATCTTATTTCACAGTTGACTTCCTAAGAACTGTTTAATTACTCATCTCAGTCCAAAAGAGGGATAGCCAAACCTACCTTAAAGCTGAAACATCAATCAATCAACCCTATCGGAATACTTACTCAACCACACAATTACCGGAACGATCCTTCACTATCAATAATGGAAAAAGTTCATCAAAAGGAGTCCAATGATACCCATATTGATAGGAATTGAAATCGGGGTAAATAGTTCAAAAATCAATTGGAAAATCGAAAGGGTAAAATAAGATTTTTTTTAGTTGAAATCAAGTTCTACCGGTAAAGAGGAGTTCGCGATTGAAAAACCCATTAAAACAAGCAAGAATCCAGGTTCAAATCAAGAAATAACTTGTTTTTTAATTTTTGAAAAAAAACCCCCAAAACCCACATTTGAAATCTTGATTTTTTACTTTTTTGGAAGATTAAATTCGACGAAAATGATATCAAATTGATAAAGGAACTTACCGCACAAATTTTTCTCAAGAAAATATTTGCAAAGTCTCCCTCCAAAGCTTCCAATATGTATAGAATGGTGAAAGAAAGTGAAATGTGATTAAAGGGGATTGTCTTAGCCAAAAAAGGGTTGTTGACTTTCTGTTGATCACGTTTGACTGTTGACAACACGTTGACCGAGTGTTGACCACGGTCAAAATCATTATTTTTTCTATCTTATTAAAGTCTCTGACGAACTTTTGGGATTCAATTGGGACACGATAAAAATAAACCAAATATGATATCCCACTAAATTTGATATTCTTGACTCAACAGAATTGACACATTTCCAAAATAACATTGTTATGACAGAAATACCCTTCCAGACCTCTTTTAAGGCTTAAAATACAACTTCTCGCCCAAGTGCCCACAACTCAAGAAAAGGCGTAAAAATGTTACCAACCATCTTACTATCTCAAACTCGATTGTCCGAACGCGATGGAACTGAAAGAATTCCCATCTGACACACGAAACAAAAAATATTGATCAAAGTCAACCATATAATATAATTCAACTCAAAAGGGGCCAAAATCACAAAAAACTCAATTGATCACATCAGGGACCACACTAAGCATATAAATACTACGAGGAAGGGGAAAATGATCATGTACAATTACTAGCACATTCATAAGAAAAGGAACATTACAAGTACAAACACAGTTGAGATAAAATATGTACTATACATTTCCTTGTTTTCACATACAACAAAGTTATTGACGATACAAAAATCAAGATGTGTGTAAGATAAAATTTTTGAGGACCACTTTTTCCTATCAACGTAAAATTCTGACGATTTCAGAAGATCTATGAAGTCAACAAAATTTCCCCATCTATCACTATCTTAACAATTTTATCCCCCTCCATCCTAATGCCACTTTTAAATATGTCATATTTATGAGCTACCTTGAGAAATAAGACTTTATATACAAGTAACTAGCATCTTGCATAGAAGTTCTATACATGCCTAGTCAAAATGAAAGCAATCTGATTCAAACACCACCGAAATAGAATTTATTATACTTATTTATTATATTTCCCTAATTAGTTGATTGATGACTAACTTTAAAACTATTTCTCAACAATGAAGTACTATGACAAGTGATACATAATTGACTTATTGATTTGATTAAACAACACTACTAATATTATGTACTTGCAATAAAAGGATGGTTGTTTCTCATAAATTACAAGTGCTCTGGGTGACTTTTAAACCAAGTATGTACCATTGTTTGTTTCCTGAATATAAAAAGGAAGAAAAAATTTGCATCCCAAAAACTCAAAAATTCTCCTCTTTTTCTAAAATTAACATAAACAACAATTTTCTCTACGAAAAAAATGAGTGATCTTAAGACTAAGTTCTTGGAGGCTTACAATGTACTCAAATTTGAACTTCTTAAGGATCCACATTTCAAGTTTACTGATAATGGAAAGTAAACTCGAAATTTGAATCATTACGAAGGTCGGATTTAAGCAATTTGTAAATCTCCAAGAACTTGGGCTTCAGATAGCTCATTTTTTCACACACTGATTTTTTTTGTGTGTAAATTCTAGAGAAAGGGGAGAATTTTGGGGTCTTGGGGATGCAATTAATTTCTTCCTTTTAATATAGAAGAAACAAACATCGATGTATTTTGTTTCTAATGACAAAGAGCACATGTAATTTATGGGAAGCAATCTCCTTTTTGTTGCAAGTACATAATATTAGTGTTATTAATTGTTGAATCAAACCCATAAGTCAATTATGTATAACTTGCCATAGTATATCATGGTTGATAAATAAATTATTTAAAGTTAGCCATCAATCCACTAATTATGGAAATATAATAAATAGTACAATAAATTCTAGGACTTACCTACTTTAGAAAGATATAAATGACTATTTCAACTTTCTCTTATGAGATCAAGATTCTTCACATCTGTATAAATGCTAGCGTTCAACTAATTTCAAGTGTGTTTAATTTAACATGTACATATGTAATCACTTTAAAGGGCTTAGAGAAGATAAATGCTCTAATTGACAAGTTTGTTTCTAAACCATTTAGGCCCCAAAAATTGAGGGGCCTAATTATTATTTTTCAATAATTGGTTATAAACTTTTTTTAAAAAATAAATCTATTTGAAGAAAAACAAAAATTTCATATGTGAGGAAAGAATTACACGAACAAGGGAGGACATTGATTCCCAGATTTTCTAGCCTCCCTTTCCCTCAAACAACTACTCTTTCTGTTCCCAAAATATATATATATATAATCCAATTTGGCATATCTGGAGTAATATATCTCAAGAAAATTAAATTAATTGGATATAAAATTAATTGAAAAAGAATATTAAAAAAAAATTAATACGAAAAATTTATTCACAATTTAGCACCTTATAGAGCTAGACGAATAGATTGTTTAAAACAAGGCCTTCATTCAATTTTAACTTTCTCTACTAATGTATTTGAGTCATCCCTGCTAATTGGGTGAATAAATAAGACGAGCACAAAAAAGTATCAACAAAGCAACTATTGATTCAAAAAATTGACTATCAATTAATTATATATGATATGAATCAAACAATTTCTCAAAATAAAAAAACTTTAATCCTACACCACAACGATAAAAAAAAGAACGAACAAATATCAAAGCACGTGGTAGAGATTGAAAAAAGAAACAATGGAAGAAATATTTACCATCAATTTTACCATAAAGCTAGAACACAAGAGACATTAAAAGAATACCCTTACAATATTTTAAAAAAAATGCAAATTCTAATATATAATTCAAAATAGAAGACATTACCATTTTCAAGTATTTCAAATGATGTCCCATGTTTGCTAAAATCACTCACATCAAATGCAAGGCCAAAAATGAAAATGAAATAATTAGAAAAAAACCAAACAAGAAGTTTAGTTTAGGTTTAATCAAATGAGAAAAGGGAAAACAAAGGGGTGCGGAACTGGTAGTTGAGGGATTCATATTTGTGGTAGTGTGGTAGGTGGTGGTGTGGTAGGTGAGGTATTAACTAGCCATATTTTATTATAATATTCTTTTTTCAAGGGTGTTAATCTTGATATTTCTTTTATATTATTTATGATGTATTCTAGATATAACATATCTTGGGTTCTTCGGTACATATGTAAGTTATTTTTCATTAATTGTTCTAATAGTTTTATATCTTCCATAGCTTCTATCCAATATTATAAATATTCGTAATTCATTTTAATCTGAATTTATTTTTAAATCGTACCATTCTATTCTTTCATTATCTAAATATAGATCGTGTAGGTCTATTTCATACCATTGTTGATTTAATATATCTTCTCATTCGTAGTCATCAAATATTTTTTCCCATATAGTTCTTCTTAATTCAATTATTTCTATATTTTTAAGTATATAAGATTAAAGTCTTATAACTTTTTATCATTTCATCATGCATATACGTAGTCATGTTCGTTGTTTATGCAGTTTTTATTTTCAACTATTCCTTCCTATCATATTCATAATTGATTAAATTCATATTAGATCATTATGAACCAGATTATTTGTTTTACCATGTTTTCCGATCACTACTAGCATCGTACTTTAGCAGATACTTTCTTCTTATCAGCGCCTCAACTTTGTTTACTCCCCTAAACGGCTTCCTCGCCTACCGGTTTCAACATTAGGATGACATAGTATAGAAGTTT
>JAJOOS010013413.1:0-35360 GCA_029582725.1 Solanum chiquidenum
CATTTTCCTCGTGGGATCGACCCCAACCTACAAGTTGGGTTCTTTACTTGATAACTATCGCTTATGCTTCTTTAGGGAGGTGTAATTTGAGCGTATCATCTAGTGCCTGAAATACTCACCTAAGACTTAGAGCTTGATGCCCTACCTTTCTGATCCTGTCGAAACCTGGAAGATGGAACACTAGTTGATGAAGGTACTGGAGTTGAAGATTTCTGCTGAAACTGCGAGCGATTTCCACCAGTCGATTTCTGCTGAGAATAATCATAGTTGTTTATTCTAGCCTTCTTGTTATCCTTAGCCTAGAGATATTCATATCTTCCAGCAACATAGCATTTCTACACTCTGTTTTCACTAAATCAGATACCACAAATAAGAACTTACTCATCTGAGCCATATGGAAATTATGTGAGGAGCATACCTAGAGAGTTGGGTGAACTTCAGCCAGTATTTTTGGACTGACATGGAACCCTACCTCAAATTCATAAACTCTTAAGCTTTTGCCTCTCTTAGCTCTCTCGGAAAGAACCTTGTCCAGAAAAGCTTCGGAAAAACACTCCAAAGGGATAGGAACTGGATATGTACCCCTATTTTCCATCCATTGAGTAAACCAGATGTGAGCTACATCCTTGAGCTGGTAGGACGCCAGCTCTACCTTATCGTTTCCAGTCACTTGCATCACTCCAAAGATCTTCTTGACCTCATCTATGAAGTTTTGGGGATCCTCACCAACTTGCGACCCTAAAAACTCAGGCGGATT
Source organism: Solanum chiquidenum (assembly GCA_029582725.1). Taxonomy (NCBI): domain Eukaryota; kingdom Viridiplantae; phylum Streptophyta; class Magnoliopsida; order Solanales; family Solanaceae; genus Solanum; species Solanum chiquidenum. Next base: position 758 of record JAJOOS010013413.1, read on the forward strand.
CATCCTAACAAAATCATGAACCCTGGCACTGATCCACCACTAGCATTTGAAGGAACTTGAACCTGCTGGTTGTTCTGGTTGGTCACACTCTGAGCCAAAAGATGAATGGTGTCCCAAAACTCTGCATTCGAAACATCCTGATCTGGGGCTGGAGGAGTTGCGTTAGCATTGCGTGCATTAGCATTCCTAGAAATGACTCTACTTCGCACCCTCCCTTTCATTAGATGTGGTGCACTTCACACACATGAAAAAGACTCTACTTAGTGCAGCTTTTCAGACATCCTAGGACTCTTAAACCTAGAGCTCTTATACCAAGTTTGTTACACCCCGAGTCTACCCCTTTGACGTAACACAGGACCGAGGATCACGAGTGAACCCAAACTAACCCTGTTGTTGGCATATCATAAGCATACTAAAAAATTGAATAAAGAGATACTGTGAGGAAGCTAAAACATGAGATAATTGAAAGATGGGGAATACCCAATACTGATATGAATATATAAATAAAATTTCTAAGAGTTTAGTGATACTGAACCATCACTCAAAAGCTAAAGTGGAACCTAATACTGTGTCTAAAAATGCTTCTACTGACTATAATTGATGGGACATGCCCCCAGCTAACTCTAGCAAAACTGAAACTGAAATAAAAGACTGAATGTAGAAAACATGTCTATGGTCCTCGAAGTATGAGGACTCATCACTGAATCTGCTGAACTGTGGATCGGGAACCGATCTATGCATGATCTGGATGCTGAGTACATGCGCAGACTAGGCGTCAGTACTTGGAATGTACTGAGCATGCATGATATGGAATACAGCTGAACAAATATAACTGAGTAATAACATAATCTAAATTGAATGTAAATGCTGAAATATAACTGAAAACTGAGTTAAATGCAATGACCAAGTACTAATCATGAACAAGCATGCTGAAACTGAATACTGAAGTATAAACTGAAAACCTGGTCAAATGCACTAGAGTCTGACTGTGGGAGCTACTATTAACCGACATAAACCACGTGAGCTAAATGTGGAGCCAAATGTGTACGCCCCATCGGGAGGTCCTAATATACCTTGCCAGGGTTATAAAGGCATGACTAGCGTGATCACTAAATCTGATGCCCACAAAGGGGACTTATAAATTTACAGGGGCACGTAGTTCTGAGACTATACGGGTACGCTGAACCCTAGTCCAACTCGGTGTTAAGTCTACTCCCAATTGAATATAAATGTAACACATTATGACTGAATTACTAAAATGTTGAATAGCTCAAAATACTGACATGCAAAATCTGAGAATGTAACAATTATATACTGATAATGAAACATTCGAAATCTGAGGCATGTATATATGTTTATCTATCCTAGCTAGTGTAATTCATAAACTAAATAAATCTACACAACTAGTATTCTGAGGTTCATGCAAGGAACTAACCAATGATTTCACGAAAACATGATAATCTGATTAAGAATACTATAACAGCTAAATCACAACCAATATCTAAGGTTTTAAAAACCCTAGGTCTAAGAAAGATATAGTGAATCAAGAATCTGAATGAATTCTAGGGACCTAGTTGATGAAAGGAACCCACTAGTGAAATCTCACATACATGATGACGAAATCTAAGGAGAAATCCTTCGATTTTAGGGCTGGAACTGAGGAAAAATTGTTGCGTGTTTTTGAGAAAGTTATCGCCTGTTTTCTCTTCTTTTGTTCTAAGTTTGATGATTTTTTAGTGAATGAATCGCTTAGGGAAAGATCTGACTAAGTTACTAGGCTTAAACTTATCAAAACTACGTAGGTTAGGGATCAAACGACTTAGTTTAAGTGCCCAACGTATAGGGGAAAGGACCAAAACGACCCTGACTTAATTCTGATAAAGGCCACCCACAGTCCATGGGTTGACCTATCAACCGTAGGTAGGGGTCGTCGGTCAAGTCTACTCAATAGGGTTTCACTAAAATGAGCACAACTTTTTACTCGGAGATGGGAGTTGACCCATCAGTAATTTCCCTCTAACTAGCTAATGACGCTCACCTACGGTCCATAGGTCCAACCACGGACCGTACTGGTCGACTGTGGGTGGGATCAGAGACTATAAAGATTTGGGTCTTAACAACGAAACCCCACCTACAGTCTGTGGTCCTACCTACGGTCCGTGGGTGGTTCTGTTGGTACTGACACCAAATTTTCTAAAAACTACGATTTTCTTCATTTTGAGATCTGAGGTGTTATAGAGTCATAGTGGGTTAGACGGATCGTAGATGGGTCTGTAAAAAGATTCTAAACTAAGTAGAATTGTGGACTTGAACTTGGGTTCTACGGATGAGGTCTACGGACCGTAGGAAGTTCCACGGACTGTAGAAAGGTTTTTCAGGACCGTAGAAAGTTCTACGAAACTTGGTTGAATTATTGGTCCCAGTAACATAATCTACGGTTGGCCAGTAGGGATTGTAAAAATTTCTACGAACCGTAGGTTGTTCCAGCAGTTATTTTATTAAGGGTATTTTGGTATTTTCATATGCATTTAATACCTATACTATATTGATTTGACCCTAATTTTAAGACTTATAACTACCTGTCAACTCCTAATTCTACCCAAACCCTTTCACTCTCTCAAATCTTGAATTCCCATCCAAGTTCATCCTCCCTAAATTCTCTCAAGCTTTAAGGAAGAAATCTAGGGCTCAAGTTTCAAGTCTCATTTTTCCTACATTCCTTTTGGACTTTGATCATCAAGGTATGTGAGAATTTACCAATCGATTTCATTCATAAATTGGGTCCCAAAAGATATCCAAGTTTCCAATTCAATTTATCAAATTTGGCTAGGGTTTATCCAATTATCCATGGGTCTTAATTGTTATGATTCAATTGTTGGATTTTAATCTTCCTATGAATAATTTGATTAAATTACATATTTTGCAACAAAATTTAGTCGGTTGTAAATGGATTTCTAGGGTCAAAAGGAATGTAGATGGTCTACTTCAAAAATACAAGACCTGTTGGTTGCAAATGGATATAACCAACGACCTGGAATTGATTCTTACATGGTCCATTAGAAGTACATATGTTCATGAAACAACCACCAGGATTCCAGCCAAGCATCACCTTGTCTATAAATTAGTCAAGGATCTTTACAAACTCAAGCAAACCCCAAGGCCCTTGTACCAAGTCCTACCATCATTTACCTTGAAGTTTGACTTTTGGCAATCACAAAGTGATCACTCTCTTTTCATATATTGTAAAGGTACCACATGTTATTATTCTTTTACTGTATGTAGATGATCTCATTGTTACAAGTAACACCTCATCCTTCATCAAACGGTTTATTCAAGCCCTTGGATTCCAGTTCTCATTAAATGATCCCTATGAGTTCTCTCTTTCTTGATGTTGATGTTCATCAAACATCAAAAGGCAATTTCCTTTCTCAACATCATTATGTTTGAAAGATTCTTCCACACACAAACATGGAGGGTGCTAAAGAAGTATCTACTCCAATTGCTACTGCACATTTTTTACTCAAGTCACAGTGCATTAAAGAAGCTCTTGACCCACTCTTTATCTCGAGCTGGTTAGAAGTTTGCAATATCTAAATCTTACAAGGCCTGATATTACCTTTATTGTCAACAAACTCTCCAGTTCATACATTATCCTAATCATCATTATTGGTTGGCTCTTTAGAGCCTGCTATGACATCTGAAATCTAGTACTATTGCCTTTGGTATCCATATTACTCCACAATCTCCTTTAAATTTTCATGTTTTCTCTGATGTCGATCGGGCCGGTGATCCATCAGATAGAACATCAACTTGTGGGTTCTTTTTATATTTTGGGTATATTCCAATTAGTTAGATTTCCCAAAAGCAGACGACAATTTTTAAATCGTTCACTGAAGCTGAATACAGGATTGCTGCTACAACAGCTACCGAGGTTCAATGGATTAAATCCCTTCTCCAGGAACTTGGTTATTCAGTTCCACCTCCCACAATGTAGTGTGATACTATCATTACCATTTACACATGTCAAAATTCAGTTTTTCACTCCAAAATAAAGCATTTAAAAATCGACACCCATTTTGTTAGAGATTTAGTTCAAAAAGATGTTCTTCGAATATCTCACATCTCTTCAAAATATCAGGTTGCTGACCTTCTTACAAAGTCTTTGTCCAAGAATCAGTTTCATCTCAACATGTCAAAGATTGGTCTCCTGAATGGATCTTCCATCTTGCAAGGGATTGTTAAGGATAATCATATCTAATCAAATTCAAAATTAAAAGTATAACTTAACAATATTGTTATAGAATCATTACAGTTGTGCAATATTGTATATATGGTAGTCTAGCTGATTTGTTGGGATTTGATTGTTTAGTCACCATAAATTAGTTAGTTCTCTTCATATATTTATACCATTGTAATCTTTGAACAATATACATGCTCAAAATTATTCTCTTCTAAAACTATTTAACCTTCATCTAGAGACGATTGATTTTTCTAATAACATACTAAATGGACATAGTCCAAAAAAGTATGAGTTTAGCCTTCCCAAAGCTTACTAGTTTGAACGTGTAACAAAATTATCTTGAAGGTGTTGAAAAACTCTATGCATAACAGAAGTGTAACACCTCAATTTTTCTTGAAAAGGAAGAAAGGACTTTTTGGGCTGCAGTCTGGTTCTACAGGTCCCATCTCAATGCAAATATTTCTTCAAAATTATCACCCAAGCAATTCTCTCACTATCAAAAATAGAAAATATGAAAGAGCAGTGATTTAATCATTGTTAGAGTCGCTCCGATGGAACCAACGTCACAAGAGTGACATCGCCAAAGTAGAAAAAAGGTTGACGATAAGAGGATTCTTTGACTAGTAGGACTCCACAGAAGCAGAGTGGATTTTCACTAGAGCGGGTGTGCCAATGCAAAGAACCATCTGCAGGAGCAGAGGTTTGCTGACAAGGAATGTTTTCCAAAGTGAACGGCCCTCCGCAAGAGCGGCTCTGATGAGGCGGCGGTCTCAGCACAATAGACCAACAAACTTGAGATTTAATTCTCCAGCCCCGAATGGACCCTCAAGATTTATTCAGGGTCCAAATCACACAAACAAAATATGCTACTCAACCAAAAATGACACTCTAAACTCAAAAAAATTGTCAAAATTTTCAACGCATGTTGTCTTGACGAAAAATATGTCCTACACCCAAGCTTCGTTTTGGCTAAAATTCTCAATGTAGCTTGAAATGAGTTCAAAAGTCTTAGGACCAAAAATAAAGGTCCATCTAGATCAAACTCGATGTTTCGAAGCTAAAAGAACCATCAAAATCTTATTCTGAGGTCATTTACCCTGTCACCCCTTTTTGGAAAACATAAAGGGTTTTATTCAATTTAGTGATGGTATTGAATAGAGATTATTTTATTTTTTTAGAGTCACCACTTGGAATTGAGTTATGGTGTTCCAAGTCACATTTAATTTTTAATTCTTAATCAAAAGGAAATGACTCTTTATTTTGGTCTGCGAACTAAAAATTCTGGTAAGGAATTCTATTGACCGAGGGGAAGGTATTAGGCATCCCTCGAGTCCTATGGTTCTAGCACGGTCGCTTTTATTAAATTATACTTAACTTAAATTATTTTTGGATAAATTGTATCTACAGGCCATGGTTCGCTTGTATTTTTTATTGTTGAAATTTATTGGTCTTAAACCGGATACATAATTGCATTCTCAATTTTTACATACAATAGCTTAGAAGCATAACTGTTTTCTTCTCTCGAGTGCATCACATAATTTTCTCAGTCTACAAATTTTAGTTTAAATTACAGAAAAGTAATTATTAAAACAGTTTGGCTGCATCTTTGAAGTTCTTTTAAGTGTCTCAAAATAAAAAAATGTCTAACTGCATTCTTAATCGAAACAAATATTTATAATGTGTCTAAAAGTTCATCTAATATTAAGAGAAAATATTCTAATAATTTCTTACCCAATGTGTTACTTAACTGAAACAGTGACCTATACCGATTTCATTCGAAATAAACCTATCAATTATCAATATAAGCAAACCTTAGGAAACCAATATACAAAGCATCCAAAAGCTATGTATATCGTGTTAGCTTTTATCATGACCAAAATTTTCTTAATTATTACCTCTTCTAATTAGTAATAACTAAAATTCATTGCCCAATGTTAAACAAATTGGTTTCAATTAAGTTATTTACTCTAATTTAATCATCTAATCTAGTGAAATCTCGTACCTAATTAAATTCTTGTTTTCGCTGGCATTCATATCCTCTTGTTGAAAAGCCAAATAAATCATTCAATACCTTATGCTTTTGACTAGCCAAAGAAGGATTGCCAAGTATATCAAAAGGATTGGAAAAAATGAAATCAACACAATGTTAATATGACATGAACTCATTAGAATAATACAAATTTTAATTATCAATTTAGATAAACAACTTTATATATTAGCTAATACATGGAACTATTTAAATAAAAAAAATTCATGCTTTGATTCACAAATAAATCTATTAAAAATAAATAAAAAGAAACTGAACACGAACCTGTGTGATAAAATAGGAGCAAGAATGTTATTGCCGGATACTCGACGTAGAGACCAAAACCCAAATTTCAACCCATAAATCTTAACAAAAATATATTTTGTTGTTGTTGGATATTGCTTTTCCTTATTGCGAGTCTTGGTGTGTGTTGTGTTGTTTTTTTTTTCTCAATTTTGTAAGTAGATCTGTATGTTTTCGTGTTTGTATTAGGGGTGTTCAACAGTCGGTTCAGTTCGGTTTTATGTATTATCAGTTCGATTTATCGGTTTTTGATTTTTTTAATATGCTAACCTAATTACAAATCAATAAGATTTTTTTTATCGGTTTTCGATTTACCAGTTTTTAATTGTTATCGATTCGGTTTTCGATTTACCCAATAAGAAAATGCCCATAAAATATTATATGACTTCTCACTTCTCTAGATGGTAGGAGAGTCTGTTGAACCGCTTGTCCAAGAGATTGTGCCGTTGATCATGAATTTGGAGAAGCATAGTAGCTTGAAACCACCTTTATAGTTTAAGTTGGAACGGTATTTTAGTTTAGAATTTTTACTGCGAAAAATGAAAAGATAGCAAGGAACAATTGCGCTGCCATGAATGAGAATAATAACTATATATGCACACATAGATCGCATGGCGTATTCAATTATGAAATTGTAACAACTCCAAACAGATACATGAAAATGGAACTAACCCCACAACACTTAAATTCTATTTTCAGTATTTGAATGACAACATAATAACAGTGATAGACATACAATAACATTTTAAAACAACTACCTAATTAACCAACATTCCTGCACCATATATTCTTGATGGGTGTAACAATGTTGTCCAAAAGAAAATAGTAACAACAAAACATAACTGCCTCTATCATCCTAAACCATGCTTTTCTCCAATAACGATTGAAGCAGAGCGTTGTAGCTAATCCCAATAAGATCGATCCATAAGACACAACTAAGCCAATGTAAAAACACTCAATATCCTCCAATTCTGATGAATCCTCATCTCCATTAATCTTTGAGGTGTTTGATAATTTAGGACTCATCCAACACTTGTTATCTAATGGATAACCGCAAAGAAAAGGATTTCCCTCATAGCTGCTTTTGTTGAAAGTTTCAAATTGAGCTTTAAAATCAGGCACTGCACCCGATAAGTGACCTGAGTTTCCACATCCATCAAAAATATGTCACTTCGAATTCCATGACTATCGTGGTAGTGCCTTTTCAAACATATCCAGTGCAAAAAATTTAACCATGAACGCCCAGAAGTCGTAGGATAATTGGTCTTACTTATTGTTGCATCCTTTTTGGCTTGTGTTAAGTAACTCAGACAAGGAAGGAGTGGACCATAAAGCTTATTAAAAGATAAATCCACGATAGATATTGCTAAGGAGAAGGTAGTTGAGAGTATTAAGAGAGTCTATGGTGTGTGGGATATTTCCTGTAAAATTGTTGTAGCGAAGATCCAACGTTATCATAGAAGAGAAGTTGATAAGTGCATGTCCCAATTCACCACCCAGTTGATTTTTCTCCAGATGCATGTGTTCGAGAGGTAAAGAATTTACACAAGAAGGAATAAATCCTGAAAGCCTGTGTTCGAATATAGCTAAGACCTGAATGAGCTTTAAATTGCAAATTTCAACTGGAATTGAACCTTTGAGATGATTCTTGGACAAATCAAGTTGTAACAATCTTGTATTATCCCTAATGCATCTCAGAATATCTTCAGAGAAATTATTGTTTCCAATAAGGGATGTGATAAACATGTTGCTAGGTAGTGGTCCCTCAAAGTTATTTCCATTCAAGAACAAAAAGAATAATATCCTTGGTTTGACATCCTTCGGAAAAATTTGACCTTTTAACTTGCTGTGAGAAAATCGAAGGTAAACTAATGCTGGAGAACCAATCGCCAGATCACTAGGAACTCCTCCACATAAGAAATTGTGAGATAGGTCTAGAATATGTAAATGAATGCCACTAATCTTGGAAGGTATAGGACCTTCAAGATAATTTTGTGACATGTTCAAATAAGTAAGCTTTGGGAATGCTGAATTCATATTATCTGGAATATGCCCATTTAATTTATTATTAGAAACATCAATCGTCTCTAGATGGAGGAGACAACTCGATCACAACTTGAACGGTCCGCTGAAAGCATTATCTTTACTATAAATCCCAGCAAATCTGGTGTTATTTTCTAACAACCATGTTGGAAAGATCCTCAAGTGATATTGGTAGTGAAGGAAAGAAGGCAATTTTTGAAGGTTTTTACATCCTTGTATAGCAAAAAACTCCAACTGGAAATTTGGGATCCAATTTTGGAATTCGGTATCTGTAATTATTGTATTATAAGCAACATTCAAATAGATCAATTTTGTATGGTTGGAAAATTGGCTGAATGACAGAGGAACATCAAATTTGTTATCCACAATATCGAGGTACTCAAGTGATGTGATTTCCCCTGAAGTGATTCCCAGGAAAACTCAATCGACGAAATGATGTGAAGTTTCCAAAACATGAAGGCAGTGTTCCTCGAAAATTATTGGCTAGCTCTTGAATGTGTTTGAGTTCACACCAGCCTATATATATTTTTATATAAAAAGGTTCAGAGACATTTAGCTAAAACAAATTTCTATCATAAGTGACATCTTATTATACTCCCTCTGTCTGTAATTACTTGTCCACTCTTGAATTAATACACGTATTAAGAAAACAACGATTGACATATTGATTTTACCATTTTACCCCTATTAATTTTCAAGAAGTTTTACCTTTTTCAAAGTACTATAATAAGTAAAAAAAATTATTCTTTCTTGATTTATCAAAATGGACAAGTAATTAGGGATAGAGAGAGTATTTTTTTATGTCTATGGACGTGTTTCGATTAGAAGGAAAATGTTTTCTAGAAAAATAGGTGGCTTGTGTTATTTATTTTCTTGTGTCTGGTAATAAACAAAAAAATATTAGTATAATATTTGATGGGGAAGACTTTATATGGGAAGAGGCGCGTAACAAACCATTCATTTCGATATTTCCATTTATTTCATTCCAGGCGAGATTGAGATGCTTGAGAGACGGAAAAACCTTGAGTGATGAAAAGATGGTGGAATTGAAGTCATTATCATTCAATATGAGGTTCTCTAAATTCCCCAGTCCACTATTTCCACCAACACCTGCATTTGATTTATGAAAAGTAAGAGACCGTACTTGGTGTTATTTTGTTAATTGTTTTCTCTTTTGAAATTTGTTATTTTGCTACTTTGTTAAAGGGAGCTTACCCAATGCAGAAAGGATATCATTTTGATTCCATAACTCTCATACCAGAGTTCTCTTAACATTTCTTACTCATGCCTTCATCCAAAAATTACAACTATACTAAGTAAATTATTGTCCAAAGATGGCCTTATGGACTATAGATCTAGTAGGAGGATATAGATTATATTGTTATTATATGTCGCTACGCTGAAGAGGTATCAACATCTGCACCAAGTTTTAGTAACACTTTTGGATGGATCGGATTATATTGCAAATCGAGTATTTTCAGGTTGGGAAGCTGTTTTAGTTTACTGAAACCTGGATGACAAAATTAAACCAAAAACACATGTTAGTAATTTATAGTTTCATTTTTCAAGAGTCATGAATTTATTCCATACAAGATTGATCAGACCTTCATTTTTTTTCCACCCTATAATATTTCTGTAAGACAATAAAAGAAGTTGGAGGTACTTGAATGGAAGAAATAGAGAGGCATTAAATCTCCAACCATCCCCTGTACCAAATTTTGTTTTGAGATCGAGTTTGATCACTCGATCTGTTTCTAAGCTGCATTTCACACTTTTTCAAAAACAACAATCTGTAAAACCATTTGTATTATAACCTTCCCAATCAACCAATAATTCGCCATTTGAACTCATTATATTTGCTTGCAGATCCAAGAGAGCACTTCTCTCTTCCTCCAAACAACCATTCGCCACAATTGCTATAAGAAAAAACACTAACAACAAAAACTTAATGTTGCCCATATCCCCACTATTACTCTACCTTTCTGGCAATCTAATTTGCTAGCTAACGGAATGTTTATATAGGAACTATATATACAAAGCTACAACTTCGTTTGCTGGTTTAACAACTCACTAGCTTTGACTTAAATTATGGTTTTGTGCTTAAAAAGTTATTTAAGGGGGATCATATCAAGAAGGGACAAGAAATATGAAACACATGGAGTAAGAGAGCGGCGAAAGACAAAAATTATTATATTTATTTATATTTTGATTTCCCTTAAAATGTTCAATCCACTAATAAATTACATATTTTTTATTAAATAGTTTATTACTCACTTAAAAAATATATTTTATATATCAATTAAAATATAGATAACTTTAAAGTGTCAATAATTTTAATAATACAATTTCTTTTACTTTAATAAACTTAAAATTAATGTTTTATTTTTAACCTAAATCAGATGGAAGTTTTATTTTTAAACTAAATAAGATGCAAGTTTTATTTTTAAGCTAAATAAGATGGAAATTTTATTGTTAAACTAAATAAGATGAAAGTTTTATTTTAAAGCTAAATAAGATGGAAATTTTATTTTTAAGCTAAATAAGATGGACATTTTATTTTTAAGTTAAATAAGATGAAATTTCAGTTTTAAAAAAATACAGCACAATCATGGAAATGCACACAAAAATATTTAAGCTAAATAAGATGGAAATTTTATTTTTAAGAATAAATAACTAAAGTTTACAAATAAAATGTAAAAAAAAAAAACCAAATAAGGTAGAGGGTATTTTTGTAAGCAAACACTTATTCTTAAAAATTGTGAAAGGAATATAAGTTAAAATATGACATACCAAGCAAACAATAAAAACTAATCTCAACATAACTAAACAGCATAACTTATCCAGTATAAATTATCTCAGTATAACTAATCTCAACATAACTTGTATTCAAACCAAACGAAGCATTAAGTTTATTTGATATCTATGCTCTTCAATTTTAGATGTGCATAAATTGTTACTTAAACTTGAATAGAGTTGAGCATATATACACATTTACACACGCGTCCTATTTGACGTCTTTTTGACACATGTGTCTGCTTGTTCAACATTATATAAGTTTAATTGTCTGTTTATGCACACTCAAAGTTGGATGGCATAAATGCAGGGACGGAGCTAGTGGGGGTTTGGGGGTTTAGATGAACCCAATAGCTTTTTCGTAGATCATGTATTTGTATTAGAAAATTAATTTTATATATATATATATATGTTAACTTGTTGTAACGACCGGTTTCCGTCGTTATAGAAAAGCCAACGAGGAAAAAATTTGGGTTGGAAAACTTTTTTGTAGTAACTTGGGATTTCCCAACATAGTCCAAATTTGGACGAAATCGGAGTCAGTGGGGTCTAGGGAAATCTAGTAACAATTGAGTGGTTTCAATATGATTTTGATTACATGAGTAGTTAACTAACGCATTAAAGAATCTGTACAACTTTACGAAATTGAATTCGGGCGAGTAGAACACCCAAAAATGACCTTGGTGTGAACGGATATTTTCTAAATGTCGTTTTGTTGAAGGTGTGTTGTGAAATGGGGGTTTTAGAATTATTAAAATAGCTCATTGTTTCGTGCAAGCCACTTTGGCGGTGGTTTTGGTCGCCAGGGGAGGGCCACTGTAGCGGGGTGAGGACCGCTATGGTGGGCCAAACGTGACTTAAAGTCGTAAATAAACTCCAAAATCATTTATTCTGCAATTTTCGAACTTGAGAGCTAAGGAACGAACGCATGAGACTTCTTGACAGTTTTCCACCATTCTTGAGGCTAAAGGTAAGGTTTTAACTCCCTGAATCCATTTTTCGATCTGTAGAACGTAATCTAATGGGTAATTATCGATAGGGGAGGGGTTTGATATGAAAATTATGGTGGAAACAACCCTAATTTGGTAATTGGGATCATGAGATTGATCTAGGGTTCATAGAATTGTTAGTAATTTGGATAATTAATGATTGTTTATTGAGTCACGTATTATATTAATTGTTTGTAGACCAAGAACAAGCGGAACGAATCCGAAAAGGGAAGGATCAAGTTTCTTAGGGTTTTAAGCTTGTTTCAAGGTAGGTGATGGTTTTGATTCTATGATTGTGTGATATATGTTTGTTCTTGCTTCATTATGATACATGTATCTGTGCGAATGTTACATTATTGATCACACTAATTGTAAATGAGGATATATGAATGATGAATGTCATGAATCATGACTTGATTGTATGATTATGAGAATGTACTTGTGATTGTGATTGTGGCTTGTTGAATGGATCGGGTGTTGCGTTTCGACACACTAACTTGGATCGGTTGCCACATTTCGGCATAATTATGGGATCGGTTGCCACGTTCCGACATAATCATTGGATCAGGTACCACGTTCCGGTATACTAACAGTTTGTGTTTGGGTTCCATGAGAGGACCAATGACTTGATATAACTGTGATATTTGAGAATCGTGAAACTGTTGTTGTTGTAATGATGATGATATTGTATATGTTCGGTATTTGCATGTTATTATAATGTTGTATTGACTTATGTATGGTGCACTTAGTAGGATAGCCACGTGATCCAACTAGTACACTGTGGTTGTGTACTCAAACTGCACTTGCTTTCATTTTTGTTGAGTACAGGGCATATTTCTGCGGCTATTGACAAACCTTGCTTAGAAGATCAGTGATTGCTGATCGAATTCAAGGGTGAGCCAATTCTTCCGGGCTGCCATGAGTTCTTTTTCTGTCTATGTCCATATTTCGGACTTAGACTTTCCAGTTAGTTATTAGTTCATTAGTTGGGGCTGTAACCCTTCTTGTTTAGACTTGGTTCATTGTTAGATGTTTTGGCTTTCAGGTTCTAGGTGTATATTCCGCATTGTTTAGTTGTTAGATCATCTGGAAGTTAATGGAAACTTCAGTCTTTAGCTCTTTAACTTGCTTCCGTAACTTAAATGCTTTAGTTTTTGGTTTAGTTGCTTGATTTGGGTTGTAGTAGTGGTTCTCCCACCGGAGGGTTCGTGTGGGTGCCAATCACGACGGTCTGGGTCGTTAAAAAGTTGGTATCAGAGCGTCTGTTCATTGATCTCGATGTACCAAAACGAGTCTAGTAGATTCTCGCGGAACGGTACAAAGACGTCTGTATTTTCTTCGAAAGGTTATAGGACTTTAGGAAATCTCTCTATTTTCTCTTGTCTCCTTTCGTGCTATAACTTAATTCTAATTGGTATCTGGCGATTCGAATTGGTATCTAACCTTCTTCACTTTTCTATCTGCAGATGGTTAACACTAGATTCAATGGCGTCAAGCCTGTAGCTCCCGTCAATGCTCCAGCTGAGGAATCTGCAGCGAGAGGTCGCGGTCGAGGCAGGGGTAGAGAAAGAGCTAGGGGTAGAGGTCGTGGAAGAGTAGCGCCTACTAGGGATGGAGCTTATGTTGAGAACGCTCCTATTAAATGACAACCCTCCTGCGCATCATGAAGAGATAGAGGAGAATGTGGATGTTGAGAATGTTGATGAGGTGGGACAAGAGGAAGAGGTACAGGCTGAGACTACATGTATTCCTCTTTTGGACCCAGTGTTGGCTAAGCAGATCATGTCATTCTTGAAGGGATTGGTTGGACCTGGAGTGCTTCCCTCTGTTCAAGCAACTCAGGCTCCCGCCCATCCCCCTGCCACTAACACTACCCCCATGACGGGTGGAACTAGAGGTAATGATGTTTTTTATTGTCCTTTGTTGGGTTCTGTTATGACTGGTAATGAGCATGAAATGTTGACTATGTTTTTGAAGATAAAGCCTCCTGTATTTCTTGGTTCTGAGAGTGAAGATGCTTATGAGTTTATTTTAGATTGCTATGAGAGGGTGCATAAGTTGGGAATTGTCCATCAGCAATGGGTTGAGTTCGTGACGTTTCATCTTCAAGGTGAGGCTAAGCAGTGGTGGAGAGTTTATATGGAATGCAGATCTTCGACTTTACCTCCACTCTCTTGGACCCAGTTTCATGCTCTGTTTTTAGATAAATATGTGCCTAGGACTTTGAGGGATCGCAAGAAGGATGAGTTCATGGCTTTGGAGCAAGGTGGTATGACTATGGCTGCTTATGAGGTCAAGTTCCATGCTTTGTCTAGATATGCTACTCAATTGGTGACTATTAAGGAGGAGAGGATCCGTTTATTTATTAGGGGACTAAATTCTAAATTGCAGGTATTATATGTTCATATGACCTCTGCAGGGAGGAGCTTTAATGAGGTAACAAACTTTGTTAAGAAAGTAGAGGGGGTAAGGCGAGACGGTTAGGCTAAGACATTGGGAAAAAGGGCCAAGAACTCGGGTAAATTTCAAGGTTCTTATTCTAGGGGGTTCGGAAGGCCAACGCTTGCAGCCAAACCAATTCAGTCTGCTATGCCCGCCTCTACAGGCAATTACTCGGGAACTCCACCTCATAATTTGATTTAGGATAGCCAGGGAGTCGCACCTTCAGCGGTAAGCAGGACATCTTTTGATCGTACATGTTACAATTGTGGTGAACCTAGGTATATGAGGAGAGATTGTCCCCACCCGCGCTTGATGGAGTCCGCGCAACAGCAGACTAGAGCAGTGGTACCCGCAGGAAATGGTAATAATGGTCGAGGACTTCCACAAGGTGGGCGAGGAGGTAATCAGCGAGGTCGTGGGGGTAGAGAAAATGGTAACGCAGATAGGGGTAACGTGCAACAAGGCAGGGAAGTCTCCCATCATGATGATATGGCTCAGTGTTATGCCTTTACGGGTAAGAACGAGGCATAAGCATCAGACACAGTGATCACATGTACTATTCTTGTCTGTGACCAGATGGCTAATGTGTTATTTGATCCAGGTTCTACTTATTCTTATGTATCTATGCGATTTTCCTAAGAGTTTGATATGATTTGTGATATACTTGATGCCCATATCCATGTTTCTACCCCAGTTGGAGAGTCAGTCATAGTCACCCATGTCTATCGTCCTTGTCCTATTTTGTATATTGGTTTTCAGAATTGGGCTGATTTGGTGATTTTGTATATGACTAACTTTAATATTATCTTAGGAATGACTTGGTTGTCCCCCTATTATGTTGTGTTAAATTGTAATACTAAGTATGTAACTCTAGAAATTCTAGGAAGGGAAAAATTAGAGTGGGAAGGGGTGTACAAGCCCAAGCAAGCTAAGATCATATCCTCCATTCGAGCTAGGAAACTGGTAAGGCAAGGTTGTTTAGCCTATTTGGCTCATATCCGGGATGTCGAGGTTGAGTCTCTATCTATTGAGTCTATTCATGTGGTGTCAGAATTTAGAGAAGTATTTCCTACTGATTTGTCTGGTATGCCTTCGGATAGAGATATAGATTTTTGTATTGATTTGGAACCAGGTACCCGCCCCATTTCTATTCCTCCATATCATATGGCTCCGGCAGAATTAAGAGAGCTTAAGGCTCAAATCCAAGAGCTTCTTGATAAAGGATTTATTCGTCCTAGTGCTTCCCTATGGGGTGCCCCAATTTTGTTTGTTAAGAAAAAAAATGGTAGTATGAGGATGTGTATAGACTATCGGCAATTGAATAGGGTCACCATTCGGAACAAGTACCCATTGCCTAGAATAAATTATATTTTTGACCAATTGCAAGGTGCATCAGTCTTCTCTAAAATTGATCTAAGGTCTGGTTACCATCAACTAAAAATTAGGCCTGAAGATGTGCCCAAGACGACGTTTAGAACCCGCTATGGGCACTATGTGTTCCTAGTTATGTCTTTTGGTTTGAATATTGCGCCTGCAACTTTCATGAGCTGGATGAATGGGGTGTTCCAGCCATTCTTGATTCGTTTGTTATAGTCTTTATTGACGATATTTTGGTCTATTCGAAAAGTGAGGAAGAGCATGCCGACCATCTTCGTATTATTCTGGGTGTTCTTGGGAAACAAAGGTTGTATGCAAAATTTTCTAAGTGTGAATTTTTGTTGACTTCGGTTACATTTTTGGGGCATGTAGTTTCGAAGGAAGGGGTAATGGTAGATCCCCAAAAGATTGAGGCGATTAAGAATTGGGTTCGGCCAAGTTTTGTAACTGAAGTTAGGAGTTTTGTGGGGCTCGCTAGATATTATCGCCAATTTGTGTAGAATTTTGCTTCCATTGCCACTCACTTGACAAATTTGACCAAAAAGGAGATACCATTTGAATGGACTAAAAAATGTGAGAGCTTTCAAAAGCTCAAGACTCTTTTGACCACCACACCTATTCTTGCACTACCGATTGAAGGTAAGGATTTTATAGTTTATTGTGATGCTTCTCATTCTGGGTTGGGCGATGTATTAATGCAGGATAAGAATGTTATAGCCTACGTGTCGCGCCAATTGAAGGTGCATGAGAGGAATTATCCAACGCATGATTTAGAGTTGGCAGTGGTAGTGTTTGCTATTAAGATCTGGCGGCATTATCTTTATAGTGTTAAGTGTGAGGTGTTTACTCATCATCGTAGTTTGCAGCATGTGTTCACTCAAAATGATCTAAATTTGAGACAGCGAAGGTGGATGGAGTTACTCAAAGAGTATGATGTGACCACTCAAAACCATCCGGGTAAGACTAATGTTGTGGCAGACACTTTGAGTCGAAAAGCGGTGAGTATGGGTAGTTTAGCTTGCTTGAGTGTAACCAAGTGACCTTTGGCTAAGGTAATTCATACCTTAGATTCTGAATTCATGCGGTTAGGCATCTCAGAAATAGGTGGGGTGTTAGCTAGCATTGAAGTTAGGGCCACGTTCATTGAGGAAATCAAGGTCAAACAATTTGAGGATGAAAATTTGAGTGAGCTTAAGAAGAAGACTGTGATTGGTAAAGCCCAAGAGATCACTCTTGATGCGGAGGGTGTGCTCAGTTTTAAAGGAAGGATTTGTGTTCCTCGAGTTGATGACTTGATTCAAAAATTGTTGACTGAATCCCATGGTTCACAATATTCCATTCATCCGGGTGTGACCAAGATGTACCGAGATTTGAAGCGAATTTATTGGAGGCCGGGCATGAAGAAAGATATAGCGAAATTTGTGCCTAAGTGTCAAAATTGCCAACAAGTAAAGTATGAACATCAAAGGCCTACAGGTTTGCTTCAAAGAATGTCAATTCCGGAATGGAAGTGGGAAAGGATAGCCATGGATTTTGTGGTTGGTCTTCCCAAGACTTTGGGAAAGTTTGATTCTATTTTGGGTAGTTGTTGAAAGATTGACTAAGTCAGCCCATTTTTTTCCGATAAGAATAGATTATAATGATGAAAAATTGGCTAAATTTAATGTGAAAGATATAGTGAGGTTGCATGGGGTGCCCCTTTCTATCATCTCAGACCGTGGTACCTAATTCACATCCAAGTTTTGGAGGAAGTTACATGATGAATTGGGCACACAACTCACTTTTAGTACAACCTTCCATCCACAGACGAACGGGCAGTCAGAGAAGACCATTCAAGTGTTAGAAGACATGTTGAGGGCATGTGTGATTGATTTTAGAGGGCATTGGGATAAGTTCCTACCGTTGTGTGAATTCTTCTATAATAATAGTTATCACTCCAGCATTGATATGGCACCATTTGAGGCACTGTATGGGAGGGGATATAGATCACCCATATGATGGCTCGAGGCTAGAGATGTGAAACCTTTGGGGGTTGATTTAGTGAAGGATGCTCAAGATAAGGTGAGAAGTATCCAAGCTAAGCTTTTAGTGGCCCAGAGTAGACAGAAGAAGTATGCAAACCATAAGGTAAGAGATATGGCATTTCATACTGGTGAGAATATTCTTCTTAAGGTATCACCCATGAAAGGGGTGATGAGATTTGGCAAGAAGGGCAAGCTAAGTCTGTGATACATTAGCCCCTTTGAGGTTCTTAAATGTGTAGGATCGATATCGTATATATTGGCTTTACCTCCTAACCTATCGGGAGCTCATCCGATATTTCATGTATCCATGTTGAGGAGATATCATGGTGACGAAGATTATATCATTAAGTGAGACTCAATTGTATTAGACAACGACGTCCAATATGAGGAGGAATCGATTGCAATTCTTGATCGTGATGTGCGTAAGCTGAGGACCAAAGATATTAAGTCCGTGAAAGTTCAATGGAAGCATCGTCCAGTTGAGGAATCTACTTGGGAAACTGAGAGGGACATGCGAGATAACTATCCCCAATTGTTCATCGATTCAGGTACTACTTCATTCTTTCGTTAGCCTATTTTTCCTAAGTTTGTCACTCGGGGACGAGTGAGGGGTAAATTGGTATCTATTGTAACGACCGGTTTACGTCGTTGTAGAAAAGTCAACGGGGAAAATTTTTGGGTTGGAAAACTTTTTCGTAATAACTTGGGATTTTCCAACCTAGTCCAAATTTGGATGAAATCGGAGTCAGTGGGGTCTAGGGAAATATGGTAGCAATTGGTTGGTTTAAATATGATTTTGATTACACGAGTAGTTATCTAACATGTTAAGGAATTTGTACGACTTTACGGAATTGAATTCGGGCTAGTAGAACTTTCGAAACTGACCTTGGCGTGAACGGGTATTTTCTAAGTGTCATTGGTTGAAGGTGTGTTGTGAAATGGGGGTTTTGGAATTATTAAAATAGCTCACTGTTTCGTTCAAGCCGCTTTGACGGTGATTTTGGTCGCCAGGGCGGGGCCGCTGGAGTGGGGTGAGGATTGCTGTGGCGTGCCAAACGTGTAAAGTCGTAAATAAACCCCAAAATCATTTTATTCTGCAATTTCTGAACTTGAGAGCTAATGAACGAACCTAGGAGACTTCTTGACAGTTTTCCACCATTCTTGAGGCTAAAGGTAAGGTTTTAACTCTCCGAATCCATTTTTCAATTCGTAGAACATAATCTAATGGGTAATTATCGAGGGGGGAGGGGTTTGATCTAAAAATTATGGTGGAAACAACCCTAATTTGGTAATTGGGATCATAGGTTTGATCTAGGGTTCATAGAATTGTTAGTAATTCGGGTAATTAGTGATTTTTTATTGATTCCTGTATTATATTGATTGTTTGTAGACCAAGAACAAGCGAAACGAATCCAAAAAGAGAAGGATCAAGTTTCTTAGGGTTTCAAGCTTGTTTCGAGGTAGGTGATGGTTGTGATTCTATGATTGTGTGATATATGTTTGTTCTTGCTTCATTATGATACATGTATGTATGCGAATGTTGCATTATTGATCACACTAATTGTAAATGAGGATATATGAATGATGAATGCCATGAATCATGACTTGATTGTATGATTATGAGAATGTACTTGTGATTGTGATTGTGATTGTGATTGTGGCTTGTTGAATGGATCGGGTGTTGCGTTCCGACACACTAACTTGGATCGGTTGCCACGTTCAGGCATAATTATGGGATCGATTGTCACGTTCCGGTATAATCATTGAATCGGGCACCACGTTCTGATATGCTAACATTTTGGATTTGGGTTCCATGAGAGGACCAATGACTTGATATAATTGTGATATTTGAGAATCGTGAAACTGTTGTTGTTGTAATGATGATGATATTGTATATGTTCGGTATTTGCATGTTATTATAATGTTGTATTGACTTATGTATGTTGCACTTAGTGAGATAGTCGTGTAATCCAACCAGTACACTGTGGTTGTGTATTGATACTGCACTTGCTCTAGTTTTTGTTGAGTACAGGGCATCTTTCTACAACTATTGACAGACCTCGCTTAGAAGATCAGTGATCGCCGATCGAATTCAAGGGTGAGGCAATTCTTCCGGGCTGCCATGAGTTCTCTTTTTGTCTATGTCCACATTTTGGACTTAGAACTTTCAGTTAGTTATTAGTTCATTAGTTGGGTTGTAACCCTTCTTGTTTAGACTTGGTTCATTGTTAGATGTTTTGGTACATTGACTTGCAGGTTCTAGGTGTATTTTCCGCATTGTTTAGTTGTTAGATCATTTGGAAGTTTATGGGAACTTTAGTCTTTAGCTAATTAACTTGCTTCCATAACTTAAATGCTTTAGTTTTTGGTTTAGTTGCTTGGTTTGGGTTGTAGTAGTGGTTCTCCCACCAGAGGGTTCATGTGGGTGCCAATCACGACGGTCTGGGTCGTGACACTTGTGAACCTCCTAACAAAACTGACTGCCGACTCAGTTGTAAGGAAGTAGCCATGGAAACGTTATCCCACGCTAGAGTTGTGGGTTCTTGAACCTCACTATCGTCAAAAATTTCTCTTTTTCTTTTTTAAAAAAAAAACAAGCATGCTTTGCAATATTTTTCTCTTATGCTATTTATGCAAATTTCACAAATAAAAATAAAAATTAATTAAAAATATAAGATTAACTATTAGAAAAAGCAAAAGAAAATAAAAAATTCACTCGTCTTAAAATAGAAAAGATTCTCGTTTCTTATATATTGTCGTTCATTAATTTGTCGATTATATTTGTAGTTATTGTTCTGTCTTAACATATAAAAATCCTGAACTCCTAATTTTTGCTCCACCTCTATATAGATGTCAACATTTCATGACCCCAGACCGTCGTGATTGGCACCCACACTAACCCTCCGGTGGAAGAACCATTACTACAACCCAACGAAACTAAGTAACGAAAACCAGAACATTTAAAGATACTGAAGCAGGTTTAAATGAATAATAAAAATGGAGTTCCCATAAACTCCAAAGGTCTAACAATTAACTAACCAAACTATTGCGGAAGTTCAACCCCTAGAAACTGAAAGTCATTGTACCAAAACTACTAACCAACAAGTCTAAGAGAAAGGGTACAGACCCAAAACTAAACATGCTAGTAAACCTAATAGAAAGTCTGAGTCCGAAAAGAATGGAATAAACAACAGAGGACCCATGGCAGCCTGGAAGAACTGACTCACCCTTGATTACTAATCTCCTAGCTCTCAAGAACGAAGTTTACATAAAAATAACGAAATTGAGATTTTTCCCCGACTTAAGTCGCAGCTGGCCCGCTACGGCGGACCCCATCCCACCACAGCGGCCCCACCCTGGCGGGATTAATCCCGCCCTTGCACGGAGATAGAGAGTCAGAATTTGAGTTCCAAACTCCTATTTCACAACACACCTTCAACCATTGACGTTCAAAAACTACCCGTACACACTAAGATCAGTTTCGGGAGTTCTACTCGCCCGAATTCGATTTCGTAAAGCGGTACGGGCTCCCTAACATCTTCGCTATCCACTCATGTAATCAAATTCATAATTAACTCTCTCGTTCATTACCACATTTCCTAGACCTCACCTGCCTCATAGTTCGTTCAAATCTGGACTAGGCTAGGAATTCCCAAATCACTACTCAAAAGTTTTCTGGCCCAAATTCTTTTTCTATTGGCTTTTTTATAACGACAAAAACAGGTCGTTACACAACAAGACCAAGTTAAAAAGACATATTTATGTATAGTGTCAAGAAAGAATAAGCACAACAAACTTTTTCCTATACGAAATAATAGAACATGACGTCACATATGATGAAGGGTTCCCACGTTGTTTGGTGGTAGTATATTGTGGTCAAAATGACCCTACAGTTAATTTAACTTCAATAGTTCATTTTGAATTTGACAATGTAAGGTGTGTCAAATTTTCTAATATGTCTATTATATTATATTTTTATTTTATACATAATTATTCATCAGTGTGAATAATTTTTTATATTATTGATCTTCTAATGAATTTGTATAGTTAAATCAAGAATATGAGATTCGAAATCTTAAAAAATAAAATACATATTTATTATGATACATAAAATATAATATAGCTATGTAAAAATTATTTTCATGCATAATTATATAACTTAAACTCATAAATATATATTATGTCTTTAAATATTATTTTAAAGACAAGAATATATTTTATAATTAAAAAAAAGAAGATAAAACCATTGAGCATACCCTAAATATATTTACTAGAATATATGAATTCAAATCAAAATCTAATATGACTGTTTTTTCACAAAATATATATCAATGCATACGATGTGGATGGCTTGAGGAATATCCAATTAAAAACGAAAAGAGAGGAGGACAGAAACAATTTTCAACAACCAAGAAACACCCCAAATTATAAAATACGTTTCAAGAGAGATTAGAACAATGGGATATATTAGAAATTTTAAAAAAAATATTATTAAAAGAAATCAGTTAAATTTTTTTTAACAACTTTGAATATAAAATATTAGAAATTAATATCTTTATATGTCAATACTTGTTTAAGTAATATTAGCTAGCATTAACTTTTTCAAGTATTGACTTATTATAATGGCTACAAATTTAATTTTCAATATATGGTTATGTAAAGTAATTAAAATTATTTAATTGAAGATATACAAATTTTATGGAGGAAAAAAAAAGAGAGAGTAAGAAATGCAAAGATTGAACGAGTATTTGACTTTATTAATAGATTGATAAAATTCAAAACATACAAAGTTACAATTAGTTGTCTCTAATTTCATAAACTTAAATTAGAAAAATAAAAAATATAATAGATAAATTGTAAATCTCCATATTTTGAATCATCTTTTCCAATTCCTCTGTATTTAACATTAACAAGAATTGACTCATAATTTTTAAAATCAACTAATCTGTAATTAGTAATTTGGACTTGCTTGTACCCAAGGATCTTCAACTATTTCTTTAAGTTCTTCTTCTTCTGTATCTTTGTTGTCTTCCTTTATTTCTTCACTTTGATCTAATTCGAAGATTTCAAATCTCATATTTTAAAGAGGTTTATCGATAGAGATCTATTAGGTATCTAAAAGTATAAAAAAAAAATTATATTGATGAATAACGATGTATTAAATTAAAATATAGTATATGAACATATTAGAAAATTTTCAAACCCCAGGAACTTTAGTTGCTTCATACTGCAGCCTGATAGCATAGAGTTTAAGAAAATAAAGAACATTTTTGAATCTTGTGATCTTAAACATATCAAGTTCATAGTTGAAATTAAAGAGTTATAGAAAAAAGAAAGAGACCCTCTTCGTTGAAACTTAAAAAGAAAAATACGACAAACAAATTGAAACAGAAGAATAAAAAGATATTCTTGGCGTATTTAAGTAAGGATCTATTAGAGCCTGTTTGGCATTGTTGTTGGGAGGTCAGAAGTATTTTTTTTTGAGAAAAAAACATTTTTTTTAAAAAAAATTAATTGTTTGACAAAATCTTAAAACTGCTTTTAAATGGAAGTAGAAACAGTTTTTCTGATGTTGGGAAGAAGTTAAAACTTTCTACTTTTTAAAAAAAAGTAGAAGCAGAAAATTATTTTGTTAAGACTAAAATATCCCTTAACATATACATATTTATCAATATATCACTTATTAATTAATTAACATATCTCATAAATTTGTTTAATTTTCATTCAAGAATTTTATTTTTTATTTTTATATGATAAATTTTTTATTTTATTTATGTTTTAGTACTATTATTTATATTTTATTTTGTATATATTATTTTACGTATTATTTTACAGAATTAGAAATAAAAGTAACAACAATATTTTTGCAGGATTAAAAAGAAGAGAAAACGTAACAATTAAAGATTTAGACCCTCACAAAAAAATTACCCCAAATAACGAATTTTTCTTTTCTTAATTTACGTATTATTTTATTTTAATTTGAATTTTTTAAAACTCTAGAGTTTTATAACAAAAAAAAGGATAATAGCTAATATTGAATCCAAAAAATAGGTAAAAATTAACAAAAAAGAACAAAATCTCTTTTAAATATTTTTCAACAATATTTATCTATTTATAATATTGATTGAAAATTTGAATATGTACATTTTAATTAATTAAATTAAAAAATGTAATTAAAATTTCTGTATTAGATGTTTAAAATTATTATTTTTCTATAAAATAATCTTAATATAAAAAACACATTGATACTTGCCCGTTTTCATAATTTTATCTCCTCCATGTGTCACAAAACTTGAGGTACCATGTACTAAAGGTGATTCACGTGTGAACAAATTACACACAAATTCAAATAGAACTATTCGAACTTAAATTACACACTTTTAGTTTGTCAAATTGAAATATAACTATTCAAACTTGAAGTTAATTGTAGCCACAATTTATCACATCACGTAAAAACGTGGGAACCCTACATCATATGAGACGTCAAATGAATGATGTATAATTTAAATGAACGTTCTTCACTATTTCTTAGATCATATTTAAGGTGTTAATATTGTATATAAAGGTAATAGTTTTCAGATGTCGGTTGGAATGAGTTATTGATCAAAATAAAACGAAATCAACTCAATCCGATTTTATATTATTAAAATCAAATAAAATTTGTATATCGTTTTGATTCGGTTATTAATTATACATGAAAATAAAAGAAACGATCCACTTAAGGGGGGTGGGGAACAATTCATTCAAAAAGAAAAATAGTTAGAATGACTGGTATTACAGAATTTCCAATCGCTGAACTTGTTGTGAATAAAGCTCCAAAATTCACCACTTTTGGCCTAGACAAGAAAGAGACAATGTCTTTCCTCCATATACATGAAACCAACAAGATGGTGTTGTTCGAAAAGACATCTAGAGCTCTTCACAATTTTATGGTGCTGTTCGAAAAGACAATAAATAATATATTCAAACTAATTGAATTTGTTATTGAGTTATATTGAATTAGTAAGAAAAATCTATAATTCTGCCCCTGCCTAGTTCCTATATAAACCTTCGGTTAGGTAGCCAGAAAAGAAAGTAGAGTAATAGTGGGGATATGGGAAACATTATGTTTTTGTTGTTACTAGCGTTTTTTCCTATAGCAATTGTGGGGAATGGTTGTTGGGAGGAAGAGAGAAGTGCTCTCTTGGATCTGCAAACAAACATAATGAGTTCCAATGGCGAATTGTTGGTTGATTGGGCTGGATATAATGCAAATGGTTTTATAGATTGTTGTTTTTGGAATAGGGTAAAATGTAACTTAACAACAGGTCGAGTGATCGAACTCAATCTCAAAACAAGGTTTGGATCAGGGATGGTTGGAGATTTAATGCCTCTCTCTTTCTTCCATTCAAGTCACTACAACTTCTTTTATTGTCTAACAGAAATATTATTGGTTGGACAAAAAATGAAGGTATGGTCGATCTTGTATGGAGTGTGTGTATATATATATATATATATATATTATAACTAACATGTTTTTTTATCCAGAATTCAGTAAACTAAGACAGCTTCCCAACCTGAAAGAAGTCGATTAGCAATGTAATCTAATCCATCCAAAAGTTTTACTATCATCTTTATGTTCGATTTCATCTCTTGAGGTTCTAAAACTTGGCGTAGAAGTTGGTACCTCTTTCAGCATACCGACGGCATATAATACCAATATATTTTCCTACATATGCATATACCTGTAGCTATTTTTGGATGCTATATATTTACTTAGTATAGTGGTAATTTTTGGATGAAGGCATGAGTAAGAAATGTCCGAGACTAAGCAATTTAAGAGAACTCTGGTTTGAAGTTATGACATCAATATTCTTTCTGCATTGGGTAAGCTCTCTTTTACACAACAAATACATGCACAACGTAACTCCGAGATTTACAAAATAATACGTTTTTTTTCATAAATCAAATGCAAGTGCAAATTATGGACTGAGGAATATAGAGAAGCTCATTTTGAATGGTAATAACTTCAACTCCACCATCTTTTCATCACTCAAGATTTTTCCGTCTCTCAAGCATCTCAATCTCGCGTCGAATGAAATAAATGGAAATATCGAAATGAATGGTTTGTTACGCCCTCTTCCCATCCAAGTCTTTCCTGCTAACCATATTTCGCTCCACTAAGATATCAATGATGCATCTAAGTATCTCGATTTTGTATTATTCGCATATCAAATCACAGTTTGATTTATTTATTTTTGGTGTGCTTACTCTTTACTTTTAATTTACCTGTGTAGATATAATTGCTTTGAGCAACTTGAAATATCTGAATCTCTGGAATAACAATATAAAGATCTTTGTGACTACCAAAGGTACACGAATCAATGCAGTTACGTTGCTATAGTGTAGAATGCTTTATCGTAACCTTAAACATCCTACAGAACAAAATGCAAATTTGATCAGATAAAGATTAATAATGAAATGTGGACTAGGATTACACATCTTTACAAACTTATGTAATAAGATCGATCTATTCATTCTTATGTAAAAACATATATGATTTATTTAACAGGTAACAAAAGAATAAGTTCCCTGTGGAATTTACTATTGGGAAGTCCTAACTCCAACTCCAACTCGAGCAGCGTCTTATAATCCCTAAAATTATTCTCATCTCTTAAGTCACTTTCTTATAAAGATAGTGATCTCACTGCTCCCATCATAATTTACGGTAAGTGCAAAATCAAATTTCATTTAACTTACTTCTATTGCGACTTTTTCTTTTGAAATATAAAAAAATTGTTGTTTTTTTTACTGTAACATATAAGCATTAAGAAATCTGAGCACGGTGGAGTACTTATACTTGGGGGGATCTTCTTTAAATGAGAATTTCCTTGCAAACATTGGACAAATGACTTCTCTTAAAGTGTTGAGTATGCCTTCTGGTGTTAATAATGGCACCCTCCCTAATCAAGGTACCCTATTTCTCTTCTTTTTTTCCAAATGCTTGCATTTTCATTAATATACGTGTGTTCAGTATGGAAAAACATGTTTTCTGGAAAACATTTATACTAGAAAAAGCAAATTTCTTATAAAATGATATAATATAATATTTTTCTTTAGAACACACCCATAGTCCATAGCTATAATATATTATACAAATTTGTTTTAACTAAATGTCTCTGAACCTTTTTTATAAAAATATATATAGGTTGGTGTGAACTCAAATACATTGAATAGCTGGATTTCTTAGACAATAATTTTGTGGGAACACTGCCTTCGTGTCTTGGAAACTTGACATCCCTTCGATGGCTGTGTTTGGCTGGAATTATTTCAGCGGAAATACAACCTCACATTCTATTTGGAGGAGACTCACATTACTTGAGTACTTGGATATTGCATATAACCAATTTGATGTTCCTCTGTCATTCAGGCACTTTTCCAACCATACAAAATTGATCTACTTGGCCGTTGGTTATAATACAATAATTACAGATACTGAATTCCAAAATTGGATCCCAAATTTTCAGTTGGAGTTTTTTGCTATCGAGGGATGTATGAACCTTCAAAAATTGCCTTCTTTCCTTCACTACCAATATGCTTGAGGATCCTTGTTATAGATGGAAATCAATTGCAAGGAAACTTTCCAACATGGTTGTTAGAAAATAACACCAGACTTGCAGGGATCTATGGTAGAGATAATGCTTTCAACGGACCATTCAAGTTGCCATCGAGACCTCACCTTCATCTAGAGACGATTGATGCTTCTAATAACAAACTAAATTGACATATTCCAAAAAATATGAGTTTAGCTTTCCCAAAGCTTAATAGTTTGAACATGTCACAAAATTATCTTGAAGGTCCTATACCTTCCAAGATTTGTGGCGTTCATGTATTTTATCTAGACCTATCTCACAATTTCTTATCTGGGGGAGTACCTAGTGATGTGGCAATTGGTTCTCCCGCATTAGGTTACCTTCGATTGTCACACAACAAGTTAAAAGGGCAAATTTTTCTGAAGTATGTCAAACCAAGGATGTTATCCTTTTTGTACTTGAATGGAAATAACTTTGAGGGACCACAACCTAGCAACATGTTTATCACATCCCTTTTTGTACTGGACTCTAGCAACAATAATTTCTCTGGGAAGATTTTGAGATGCATTATGGATAATACAAGATTGTTACAACTTGATTTGTCCAAGAATCATCTCGAAGGTTCGATTCCAGTTGAGATTTGCAATTTAAAGCGCATTCAGGTTTTAGCTTTATCTGAAAACAGGCTTTCAGGATTAATTCCTTCTTGTATGAGTTCTTTATCTCTTCAACACATCCATCTAGAGAGAAATCAATTGGGTGGTACATTAGAACATGCACTTTTCAACTTCTCTTCTCTGATAACTTTGGATCTTCGCAACAACAATTTTATAGGAAATATCCCACACACCATAGGCTCGTTTAATACTCTAAACTACCTTCTCCTTAGCACTAACCAATTGGAAGGGGAGATTACAAATCAAATTTGTATGCTGAATAAGTTATCTATTGTGGATTTATCTTTCAATAACCTTTATGGTCCACTCCTTCCTTGTTTGGGTTACTTAACACAAGCCGAAAATGATGCAGAGATAAGTATTACTGAGTATGCTACGACTTCTACGTATTCATGGTTAACTTTTTTGCAATGGATACGTTCGAAAAGGCACTACCATGATAGTCAAGGACTTCTAAGTGACATATTTTTGATGGATGTGGAAACTCAGGTCCAGTTTTCAACGAAAAGAAACTCATACACTTATAAGGGAAGCATTCTAAAATATATGTCGGGTATTGATCTCTCAAGTAACAGATTAACTGGTGAAATTCCCGTTGAGCTAGGGAACATGAGCAATTTACCTGCATTGAATCTATCGCACAACCATCTCATCGAAAGAATACCATATACCTTCTCCAATCTACAGGAAATTGAGAGTTTAGACCTTTCCTACAATAGATTGAATGGGAGCATTCCTGTTGGTCTACTTGGTTGAATTCGTTGGCAGTATTCAGTGTTGCATACAACAACTTGTCTGGTGCAGTGCCTGATTTTAAAGCTCAATTTGCAACTTTTGACAAAAGCAGCTACGAGGGAAATCCTTTTCTTTGCGGTTATCCATTAGACAACAAGTGTGGCATGAGTCCTAATTGTCAAATACCTCCAAGATTAATGAATGAAGATGAGGAATCATCAAAATTGGAAGACATCCAATGTTTTTACATTGGCTTAGTTGT
This sequence comes from Solanum chiquidenum, assembly GCA_029582725.1. Taxonomy (NCBI): domain Eukaryota; kingdom Viridiplantae; phylum Streptophyta; class Magnoliopsida; order Solanales; family Solanaceae; genus Solanum; species Solanum chiquidenum. The sequence goes on from JAJOOS010013413.1 coordinate 30,241, forward strand.
GTCTTATGGAGCGATCTTGTTGGGATTAGCTGCAGCGCTCTGCTTCAATCGTTATTGGAGAAAAGCATGGTTTAGGATGATAGAGTTATTGATGTTTTGTTGTTACTTTTTTATGTTGGACAACATTGTTACACCCATCAAGAGTAGATGGTACAAGAATGTTGGTAATTAGGTAGTTGTTTTAAAATATTGGTGTATGTCTATCACTAGTATTATGTTATGATTCTCTTTTATCAATGTAAATCCATTTGGAGTTGTTACAATTTCATATTTTAGTAATATCTCAATGGTCTATTTTTGTACTAGATGGGCGAGGCCCGTGCTAAGCACGGGCCCAACATTTTATATTTTCAAGATGCAGTAATTTTTTATGTTTTTGGTATAATCATATAGTTGTAAAGGATAGAACAAAAGTAAAAAAAAATGAAAACATAAAACTAAAATTGCATTTCTTATATCCTTAAATGCTAATATATTGCATCAGTTACAAACTGAGGACCATGTAGACGACAGAACTTACAATCTCAAGTTACTGATGCATTATTACTGAAGTATGTCTTAAGAAGTACTTCAATTTTCACTATAGAATGCATTTATTAAGATATAGGCATTTCACATATAAAAACAAAATAACACTAAAAATATATGATAAAACTGTTGTGTATTGCATTTTACATATCGAAAATAAAATAACACCAAAAATAAATAAGATAACTGTTCATCTAATACACAGATCTCATAGTCAATTTGAGATCGTTAAAGCTCTGTAGTTAACCATCTTCACATTTCATTGAAACATACATATGGTAAAAGGGTTCACCAGATCTAGAAAAAGACCCGCACCACTTGTGAACCCCGTATAATGCCATTGTCATTTGCCTATAATATATAATATCAAAGCCTTCTCATAAGTTCTCTTGTAGGGAGAACCTACATAACGACTCGCCTTTATAAGATCCAACTTTCTTTAAGTCTATTTCTGAACTTCAGATGCTAAAATTTTCTCAGGATGTAACATTTTGTTCCTTACCTCTTGTCTCTTGATATGAGCTACTCGCAGATGACATTAGCATCTTCTTTGTTGTCCTTTCCATTTTCTTCCATTTGAACTCTAAAAAGCTCCTAAATATTTGCAATATTACTGATTATTTGATCCATCTGCAAAATGAGAGATTGAATTTATTATTAGAATCTCACCATGAAATTTCAGGGGAAAATCTCTAATTTCTAAATGAAAATTAAAATAAAAGAAGCTTTATACATGTGAAACTTCAGCAAAACAAACTTAAAAGAGTAAAGAATACAGAGAATAAACAAAAGAAGTACGCGAACCTCACAACATACCAGCGTATATATAGTAGAAGAGGAAACAACAATAAACCATGAAATAGTACTATCACAGATCTTCAACAAAAACCTAACAATTTGAAAGAGTAAAGAACAAAGAGAAGAAACTCAAATTGTTAATGAATTTTTTTAAAGTAATGAACAATTCTATGAGTATTAGACCAAAAAATATTAATTCCTATTTGCCTCTTGGATATAGGCCCTCTATGAATGTTTCATTGTTCTTCTTTGATTCTTCAAATAACTGCCTATGCAGGATGACCAAAGTAAATCATTGAAGAGTTGCAAAGAAATGACATTCAAAGCAACAAATTTATTTTAAAAAGAAGAGACATCAAGTAGAACATACATCTCTATTTTTATTACCCCAAGAAAAGTTAGTATTGTCAGTTTCAGAAGTTTAATTGGTTCTTAGACACCAAAACAAAAGTAAAGGAAACAAAGTTAGAATTGTATACATAAAATTGGAGAAAAAAAATCAAGTATGAACAACTTAAGTGTCAGAAATCAATTTTTAGAGCTAAACTACCTGTAATAATGATGCTGAAATGAAAGAACATATAGATGATATTTTGCGTGTCTATTCGATAACATCTGTTAGACTTAAACATGGTTAATACGTAGGAGTTGGTGCTGAATACAAAAGTAGCGATTTGTAAGATTTAAAATATCTAGTGAGAAAAAGCTAATTCAAAATAAGGAAACATAATCAGTCTGTACATGTATAGTAATATAAATATAAAGTTTAGCCAGGTAATTGGTAAAAATAGTGCACCAACAACGGGATCAGGAGTCATATGACCAATAAGGTCAAAAAGTGTGATAGATAGCTCGGTCGACGGTAACAGGGGTCTCTCAAGCTTGTCGGTTGGTTTGACATGTTCAACAATAGTTTCTCAGTCAAGTATCCAATAAAATTTATGTGGTGATCTTCTGTACGAAGTTGATGAAACTTTTACTCTTGCAGCAGAGATCAGATTTGTCCCATAGAGTGTAATCTTAAGATCACCATACACAACTGCTAATTTGTTGCTCATTTAAAGTTTAATAGCATTCTGAGATCTAGGGAAGTAATATAGTTATGAAAAGAAAATTAGATGATATTACTATAGGTGAAACTTGAAAGGACTTCTTCGTCTTCCAAAATTTAATATTGAAATCTTATTTTCTTCTCCAGAATTTCTCGCTCTCAACTCATGTCCACAATTTGGACTTTGCATGTCCAATCAAGAGTGTGAGTTGTTATTCGATCGATATTGAATTTTAGTACCATTTTCCCACCCAAAATATCTTGACAATAATATGCACATTCTTTTGTTAATGTCTAAGTTCTTACAATGTTTTTACTTCTTACATAGACAAAATGTTACATATTCTAAATATGCATCAAATCTGTTGGTCATTGATAATGGCAATGTATACATACAACACAAATATATTTGAATAGTTACTGCAGGTAGGGAAAAGAGGTATCTAATCATAGACAAAGTTGGAGTAAATTGACTTTGCAAAGTATGTTAAGCATTTTTGTGGGTAAAAGCATAATGTATTACTTGAAATTGATAAGGATGACTATCTCAAAAGGAGGAGAAGGAGAGCACAGAAAAGTAGACAGACCAACAATGAAGAGAAATTATTAATCAATGCATGCAACATAATTACTGCCCACGTACCAATATGGAGCAGGAAGAATTGCAAAAAGTATTACCCACAAAAGGTGATTACCAATAAAAGAGTGACAATAAGTTAAGAAAAGAACATATAATTTTACTTTTTCCCAAGGTTATATAAAGGATAGCAAGGGAAGTAGTGGTATGCACCAGAAGGTGCATTAAATGACATGCACTCAATTCACCACCCCTGTGTAAGGCCAAATATTATTGTTGGACTTCAATCAAAATTCTGAAGTGTTATTATATTTTGTCATGTCTTGTACATGTTATAGTTCGATTTTAAAGTGTTCTGTTTGTGGACTTCACTTCCTCGTAATGGGTCTAAAGATGTCTATTCTCTACATTTGTCTAATTGAACGTTGATACGAAATACCATCATATCTAGAAGGCATTGCCTACTACAGTTCTAAAGTGTAATACGTGAAGACGTGCTTGCCTCATTAGAGGTATGGAATATACAGATTACACCAGAAGGACAAATAGAGAAGGTGAAAAAGAAGCAAGATGTAATGCATCTCCAAACTAAATATAGGCAACACACGATATTCTCTCAGATGAAATCAACAACAAAAAATAAGAAGAACAAACATACAAGAGAAAGAATAAAGAGGAATTACCATGTGGGGGTACTTGTCCTCATCAACAACCCTCGTGTTTTCATGCTTAATGTTGAGATATTGATCAACTGAATGCAGTGTTCCTCGAATAGACAAATCGTTCTTCAATTCCACAGTCACTTCTCTGCCCACCAGATCCATGAAGTATGAAAAAAAACAACTGGAAAACACAGTGGGCCAGGGGCAAAACCAAGTTAGAACATAGACCAAATAAATTCATGAGAAAAAATTCAAATAAGAATTGATTCAACTAAGGTAAATAAACTTTCTACTCTAGAACACTGGAAGAAAACAAATTTGTTCCTCCATTTTCGTGCAAAAAAACATCAGCAGCTCACTCATTTTTCTCTCCCAATCTCATTCGAGACAAAATTCCAAAACACTTTGAGAGAAACCAGATTTCGTATGCCATTTTTGCACAAAGAGGTATGCTTTTCCAGACCTTTCTCCATCTCCTTCTGCTGGAATATGAAGAATCACGTGAAGATTGACCAAAGCTACAGTGTTCAAATTTCAAACGGATAAGTTCCCGCCCAAAGACTAAAGTTTTTCTATAAATATTTCCCCTGTTTAGGCCATTGAGGGGGACAGTTCTTTGGCTGGCTAAGAAAACCACCAGACAAGCTCTTACACTCACAAAGGCAACCCAAAAATCTGAACTCTATCGAAGTCTTTCATTCTTGGATACGATTCTAAACTTCACATCTTCTAAGCGTTCGTTCTGTCTTAGTTGGCTTTCGGCCATAAGATAGACGTTCAAATTTGTTCTTGAGGGAGTAGATTTGAGACCTATAACACACTTAGGGGCCGTTTGGTTACTGTATAAGTTGCGTTTTATCCATGTATAAAAAGTTGCATTACTTTTACCATGTTTGCTAGAAATTTTGTATTAGGTGGAAAAGTCAACATAACTTATACCATGTTTGGTCGGTAGAATTCTAAATGCTGTATAAAAGTTATTCATGTATTAATTTTATACGATGTTTGGTTGTGTTTTTTGTAGTCCTACATAATTAATACCAACATAACTTATGAGGGAATCTATGTATAAGTTATGCAGGGTAGAAGGTGGAATAAGTTATGCAGGTATTAGTAAATTACACATTTACCCTTATTGATTTATTTTTAATTATTTTCATTGAAAATGTTATCCAACTATGCTATTTTCCTAACTTTTTTTTTTTTGTTTTCATTTGAAATCCAAATGTAATATTTTATTAATATTACAAATTGAATTGTATATAGCGTTATATATTATTAAATATATTCCACTTATTTAATTAACATGTATTATTATTTTGTTTAGGATGTGAATTTATACATAATTCATATATTTGGTATATTAAAACTGTATAAACAATATATACAACATATTGATAGAATATTTACATTATATAAAATAGGATATTATAATGTACTTGAAATATATTAATCGTATTTTATTTTTATAAGTTATAAACATAAAAAAATAACAAAATGAAAA
>JAJOOS010013414.1:0-34694 GCA_029582725.1 Solanum chiquidenum
CCAAATTTATAACATGCTGCGACTGAATACTGACTGTACTGAAATATGGTCAATGCAATAGAATCTGACTGAACTGTGGGAGCTACTAATAACCGACATAAAACCACATGAGCTAAATGTGGAGTCCGATGTATACGCCCCATCGAGAGGACCCAACCGTAGATCAGACCACAGTCCGTGCTGGTGGTCCGTAAGTTGCACCTGCAACTTCTCAAAATCTGCAGTTTGGTCTGTTTCAGATACGGGGTGTTACAGTCATCCTAATCATGTTTTAGAAAATCTTTCTCAAAACTCGGTTTAAAACTAAAGTGTTGGCTTTAAAAAGCTTCTCAAAATTTATAACTCAACTCATAGGGTTCATGAGAAATTATGTACATGAACGAGTCAAATCAGGGATCTTAATAGCAATATGAAAACTCAGTACTTAGAACTCAAGAACTCAAGAAGGCAAGAACACAAGGACACTACTCATCTCAAGAATACTCAATTCATAGGGTTCATGTTGAAATATATACATGAACGAATTAACTCAAGAAACTTAATGCATAACATATACCAATTCAATAATTAGGAATAGAATTTAAAAAAGAATCAAGAACTCTAGAATTTAAAATCAACTTATCTCAAGAATACTCAAATCTAGGGATAGAATCCTAGATTTCTATTTTACTAATTCAAAAGTAGATGTAGGGCATGGGGACGAACTAGTCCAACACTATGATAGCCTTACATACCTGAAAGAACAAGGTTCTTGAAGAATTTTGAAAAAGAACTTGATTAGAAGCCTTGAAACCCTAGCTCGAAGGAGAAAAAAAAAACCTTTCTTGAGATTCTTGAATTAGTTTCTTGAAATCTTTATGGCCAAAAATTATAATTTTCATTAGTGATTCATAATTGTAAGGAGGAATTTGAGTTGGAAAGAATGAAATTCTTGGAGAAGGATTTACATTGAAGAAGAATCTTGAAATTTTTTGAACGAATCTTGAAAAATATTGAAAGAATCTTGAAAAAGATAGAAAGAATCTTGAAAAAGATTGAAAAAATCTTGGATGGAGTCTTCTATTTTGATTTTTCCTTATGGTTTGAGAGAGAAGAGAATGATGTATTAAAAATGGAAATAGGATTGTTTAGGGCTTTATAAAAGTTAAGAAATACGTTTTTAAGGTTTTCGTAGTGGTATAAGAAGAATAAAATTACCTTATTTAGAATTTTCCCGCGGCTAAAATGGAATTGGACTACACCAGCTACTAAAATGGTCATAACTTTTAATCAAAAATTGGATTGACGTGAAATTAGTGGCGTTGGAAAGAGGATTCAAATACCTTCGATCTGATTGGTTATGGGCCACGTAATTCTTTATATTCTAAGAGATATGGTCTTTTTAAGTTGACCTAAGTAAAATCTTATATCAAAACTTAATCGGTAAGGAAACTTTCAACTCTACTTTGTTCTAGGAATTTTTAGTGACCTTAATTGATATCCAAAATCAATCTCATAATAAAGAATTTACCTTTACACATATGAAAAATTAAATAATCACCCAATATGACCCTACATGTAGATGTAATAGTTCGGGTCTTAACTTAGAAATTTTTGGAGTGTTACAATATCTCACCCTTGGATTATTCGTCCTCGAATGATGATTAAACTGAGGATGGAAGCGAAAGGAGTTACTTTTATTATCTTCTGACTTTTGAACTTCCCTACTAACCTTCAAACAACCTTGAGCCCATATCAAGAAACATCTAATACATCATTCATTCATCCACATGCTACCAACACCACATTCAAGCCTATTACTATAACCACTCCATGAACTTCCACTAACTAACCCTTATAATAATTCTTCATTCTTTCGTCACTTCTACTAACATAACTTTCATGAACTATTACCAGGAATATGACCTTTTACTTATTATAAAATATTATCTCCTTCTTCCTTTACATTTATAAGCTTAGATGGAATAAACACACCATCACTATCACAGTAAGGAATATCAATTGTCTTTTCTATCCTTCACACAACTACTATTAACAACAATACCCTCAACTAAAAAGGATCAGTGAGAGACTTTTAAGGCGAAAGATCATAAGCACGATTTTTGAGATATATAATAAAAGAATATGCATGGAATAACATTATGTTGCTAGCCATTGAGAGTAAATCATGAACTTGTTAGACTGAACATACTTGGATACATGAATGCTTATATGAATTGGTTCATATCATGAAGCTGATATCTATAGCTTTCTGGATAAAGCTTGAGATTAATGGGCCAAAGTCTTTGCCCCTCATTCTAAAAATTGAGCATATATGTGAATCTCTCTTAAGTGTATGAGCATAGGTCATAGATACAATTCTAATATTAGAAAAATCAATAAGATGTTGTAATAACTGGACTTGAGGAATACGTAAGATTATGAATTGATTGATATACATAAAAAACTCTTTCAGATGACATCTCTATCTCATCCTCAATACTTGACTTGGTTTCTCATCTTATCATCTCCCCCTTAGGTTTGGAGTTGACACTTGAAAGTTATGGATCTATTCCATCATCTCAAAGTTGGTCTACATTCCTATTGCTCTAATACTCGAGAAAGGCTTATCTCATGCCTACTAAACTCTCCGTAAGAAGGTACGAAGATTTATTATGAGACCTCTTTCTAAGATGCTTCTCGTAAACTCTTCTCGTTAGCTTATACGGTCGCTTCATCTAACTCTTAAGGAAAAAGATCAAATATACTATCTAGGCACACATGAAAAATAATCATTAACTTAATTGGAACCTCCTCTAACTACATACGATATTGGGTACACCTCATAATTATCTTGTTAATCTAATGACTCAGCCACACTTCATTGCTCTCATCTAAAAGTTAGAATCCCATAATTGTACCACTCACACTTGTAAAAGGTAACACCTCCATTTCTTACATACTTTATGTCAAATCTACCAAATCAGATCTCCAAACAAGCATCATCAACCTCATGTTGCCATTCATTTTGACCACGACTCTCATCTCAAATTCAAGCTTAATGTTTATTACTAATCCCGAATATCAACATCATTTCTCGCTTATTGTACTAACTTACAACTACTAGATACAAATTGAGAAACACTCGCCCACTAAAATCTCATGACAAGTGGTCAATCTTTATCTCTTTGTGTACATACTTACGAATTATCGTCACAGTCAATTTAACGTCTTAAGTACTAGTTACTCATTTACTAAACATCATTGCGTAATTAGTTCTATAACCCTTTGAATGTTATGGGCTTTCCCTTAAAGATCATAAGCCTAGCTTAGAGCTATCACTTCATGAATACTTGTGCTCTTCTATTCAACACCTACACTTGGTCATTACTAACACAATGACACATCATCATAACCTCCTTTCTAGTTTAAAGTATACTCTAACTCATCTTAACTAGTAACTATTCTTCTACCTTCTATCATGAACTCTATGCAAAATTGTTACTTCTTAGTCTACCCATAAATGAAAACTCCTCATTAATAACCTACTGGGTGCATGTTTATAATAATATATTTGGTCTCATCACTACCTCCCTTTCTTAGATTACTGAACCTCTACATGTATTCTTCAAACTTTGGGCACTCTTACTACTACTGCTTATAATCTCAAAACTCATACTATCTTTCGGGTAAAAATACTACCCAAGCTCCAAAAAACACCTTCGGTTAAGGGTCTCAACTGAAACAAGTTTTAGAGAAAAGAGTCTACGAATACATCTCAATTTTAACTCTTTTTAATATCAACACTTAAGCTAACTCATAGGCTTCTCTTAAGCCCCTATGAAGTGTCATGACTTTCTGAAGACTCTTGCCGAGAGTAAATCACTGATATGGAACTAGCTTTGCTTTTCAACTACCTTGAGTATGACGGGTAGTCGAATGGATAAGAGGAACGCAAGAGTTAGAGTAACTTCCTTGCGACCCAGTTCTATTGCACGATTTAGAGTATGAAAGAAGCAAAAGTTTTCTAAAATGTTTGTAGTCCCTTGTTGATATGCTCAAATTACACCTCCCTAAAAAAGTATAAGCAATCGTTATCAAGTAAAGAATCCAACATATAGGATAGGGTCGATCCCACGAGGAAAATGATTTAGAATTAAACTTAACTGACAATTATATTCGTTTAGTCAATGTATTTCCGAAAACAAGTAATTAAAGGGGGGAGATTTATGAAACAAATTCAGGAAATTATGTAAGTATTCAGTGACCAAGATTCAAACTTTAGTTGTTATCAAGATGAGAAAGTAACTAGGGTGTACGTGTTCCCCATAAGCTCATAACGCGGTAATCCTAGTAATAGAAATCCTTTCCTAGTGTATTACATGCAAAGTGATAAGTTAGGTATCTCTAATTCCTTGGTCTGGCAACTAGAGAATTTCACCTAGCACCTTGGTCCGGCTACGTGTGTATAATCTACTAACCCTTACCTTTACCTCATATTAGACATCACATCGATGTATGGCTTAGTTTTCACCCTCACACCAATCGACATTAGACTATTAGATAGTATCACACTAAATCTATGTTGATAATTCTTTTCTTATTAGCTACCTCCTTGGTCCGGCAAGTAGCAACAATGCCAGATCGATCTACAGACCGTAGTCCACCTCCGTGGTTTCATACTTGGTGGAATTTTCCATGTGCCCTATCCACGAACCTGATCTACGGTCCATAGATTGACCTACGGTCCGTAGAGGGGGTTTCATGGTTTGAGTCTATGCCAGGTAATAGACATGCTTCAATTTGAAGACCAATTTTACTAAATTCAACAATATCACCTAGTCTAATCATGCATTTCAACACATTTTATGCTAGTTTGTCATCCCAATGTTTCAATTACTCAATTTTCAACATGAATTGCGTATAAGACTTGGAACCCTAAGTCGAAACTTGCATTTAGACTCTTACACTGATTTTATACATTATAAAGACACACAATCACAATCTATCGTCCCAAGGGTGTTTTATAGTTTTAGTTTAGCATGCATTTCATACAATCTAACACCCAAGGTCAAGTCCCAAATCCAGACTTTTTTTAACAACAATGAATTTGAAATTCAAAGTGATGGGAAAGTCGATTACCTTACAAGCAAAGGAAATGGGGTGATTGTGAGACGACTCGAGACTTCCAACAATCTTTTGCTTGCCTTTCGCACCGAACCCAAAAACTGAACCTTTGAAAATGGGAATGGGATAGAGTTGGGGGAGAAGAGAGTGTTTTGTGAAATGGGAGGATGAATATGGGGTGATTTATGGTAATATGGAGTGATTGGAGTAGTTAGAGGGGTGTAGAAACATGGTGGGAGTAAAATGAGTGAAGTGGGAATGATTTGGAAAAGAGAGGGTTTTATTTAAAAGATGTTCGGGTCGGGTCAAACAGACTAGGGTTTGGACCCACTAGACCTCGTCTATGGTCCGTGGGTCGATCTATGGTCCGTAGATGAGGACCGTAGATCAAATTTAGACTTAGAAAATTTAGGAACCTTACCTGGGATCTATGGACACCATTCACGGTCTGTGGAATGAACCACGGACCGTCGATGGGGTCCGTAGACCTCTGCACCAGACCTTTTTCTATAGATTTTGCTTTTCATCCCTGCATATGTAACACCCATTAGGCCTTTCTTTTTACATTTTCTGAACACTTTTTAGACACGGACTCTAAGCTATATCTAGTCAACACTAACCAAAAATAAAGCACCTATCTAAAGGAATACAAAAAAGTAAATAAACAAAGAAAACTACTAAACCAAAAAGAAAAACCTATAGTTGGCTAGATTGTACATCTTGGGTTGCCTCCCAAGCAGCGCTTGATTTAACGTCGCGGCACGACGCATGCCTCTTGCTTACTCAGACTTCATCAAGAACATAGGCCTCAACAACTTCTTCCACACTTTCCACATTTCCCATATTGATATTGATCCTATGCCTGTTTACTTTGAACCTTGTTCCCTCACTATTTTCAAGCTCCACCGCTCCATGTGGGAGAACCTACGTGACTAAGAATGGCCCAGTCCACTTGGACTTGAGCTTGCCCGAAAACAAGCGCAACCTAGAGTTGAATAGAAGCAAAAGATCACCCATAACAAATTCTCGCTTTTCAATCCTTTGATCATGATACTTCTTCATCTTCTCTTTGTACAAGGCTGAACTCTCATAAGCTTTTAGGCGAAACTCATCAAGCTCATTGAGGCCACTCATTCTCTGATTTGATGCAGTGCCCCAATCCAAATTTATCTTCTTTAGCGCCCACATAGCCTTATGCTCTAACTCTACCGGCAAATGGCAAGACTTCCCATATACAAGTTGGTAGGGGGACATACCTATAGGAGTCTTGAATGTAGTGCGATAGGCCCATAGAGCATCATCAAGTTTCCTTGACCAATCCGTTCTATTAGCACTCACAGTCTTTTCCAAAATCTGCTTGATCTCTCTATTGGACACTTCAACTTGCCCACAAGATTGCATATGGTAAGGAGTGGCTACATTATGGCGGACGCCATATTTCTCTAGTAACACCTTGAACAACTTATTAGAAAAATGGGAACCTCCATCGCTGATAATCTCCCTAGGTGTATCAAATCTGGAGAAGATATTCTTTTTCAAGAATGCGGTGACACTTTCACCTTTATTGTTGGAGAGCGCAACTGCTTCCACCCACTTCGACACATAATCAACCGCAACAGTAATATACCTCATCCCATGTGAACTCACAAATGGACCCATAAAATCAATGGCCCACATATCAAACAACTCTATCACCAATATAGGATTCATAGGAAGTTCTTGCCTCTTTGAAATTCCTCCTTCTCTTTGGCAATGGTCACAAGATTTGACGAAATAATGAGCATCTTGGTGGATGGTAGGCCAGTAATACCCACACTACAAAATTTTATGCGTAGTCCGAATACCACTATGATGCCCACCAACAGGCGGCGAATAGCACGCCTCTAGTATACTCAACATTTCAACCTCGGGCACACATTGATGAATAATCACATCAGCACAACAATGATACAAGTAAGACTCATCCCGAAAGAACTTCTTCACATCATGCATAAACTTTTTCCTTTGGTGAAATGACAAATCTGATGGCACCAGATCACTTACCAAGTAGTTAGCAAAGTCTGCGAACCAAGGAATCAGATCGTGAGAAGCAGCCAATACCTATTCATCTGGAAAAGCATCATTAATTTAAGCTCTATCACCAAGCTTGAGCATCGCTTCTTTCTCTAATCTGGACAAGTGATCGGCAACTTGATTTTTTGTCCCTTTTGTATCTTTCACCACAAAGTCAAACTCTTGCAGCAACAATACCCATCTAATCAACCTCGGTTTTGCATCCTTCTTCGCCATCAAATACCTCAATGCAGAATGGTCAGTAAGCACAATGACCTTAGTACCAAGCAAGTAGGATAAAAATTTCTCCAATGTGAAAACCACTGCAAGAAGCTACTGTTCAGTCACTGTATAGTTCTTTTGAGCCACATTTAGAGCTTTGATAGCATAGTAAATAGGATAAAGAATCTTATGTCGCCTCTATCCCAATATAACACCAAGTGCCACTCCACTTGCATCACACATTACTTCAAACAGTTGTCCCTAATCCGGTGAAATAATGATAGGTGCAGTAACTAACTTATCATTTAACTCCCCAATTGCTCTCAGATAAGCATCATCAAAATCAAACTTATACTCTTTTTCGAGCAGTTTGCATAATGGATGTGAGATTGTGGAGCAATCCTTGATAAACCTCCTATAGAAACCTGCATGCCCAAGAAAACTTCTAACACCTTTAATAGAGATAGGAGGTGGAAGCTTTTCTATTACCTCAACTTTTGGTTTATCTACCTCAATACCCTTCTTAGAAATCCAATGGGATTTTTCCCAATTCAGCACAAGATTGCAATCTTCGCACCTTTTAAGTACCTCGGCCAATTGATTCAAGCAACGATCAAAAGAGTCACCTACCACAGAGAAATCATCCATGAACACTTCAATAGTGTCCTCCACCATATCAGAGAATATAGACATCATACAACGCTGGAAGGTGGCGGGAGCATTACACAACCCAAATGGCATTCGTTGGAAGGTGAAAGTCCCATAAAGGCAAGTGAAGGTGGTCTTCTCTTGGTCTTCCAGAGCTATAGAAATCTTATTATAACCCGAATAACCATCAAGAAAACAATACCAACCCTTACTCGCAAGTCGGTCCAACATCTGATCCATGAACGACATAGGAAAGTTGTCTTTTTCTGTCCAAGCATTTAGTTTTGGTAGTCCATGCAGACTCTCCATCCAGTCATGGTCCACATCGAAACAAGCTCGTTTCTCTCATTAGGTACCACAGTAATCCTACCTTTCTTGGGCACACACCCAACTACTATCTGCAATGGGATAAATAACTCCAGCATCCAACCACTGGATGATTTCCTTCTTAGCGACCTCTTGCATAAGCGGATTTAGTCTTCTCTGGTGCTCAATACTAGGCTTGTGATCCGACATGAGTTGGATTTTATGAGAACAAATACCAGGAGGAATCCCAATAATGTCCGCAATAGTCCACCCAATAGCCCGCTTGTACCTCTTCAACACAGAAACCAATGCGTCAACTTGTGCATCATTCAAATATTCTGCTATGATGACAGATAAAGTACCATCTCTCCTTAAGAATGCATACCTCAAATGTGATGGTAGAGACTTAAGCTCCAAATTTGGTGCCTCCTCAACAGACGGTCTAGCAGGTGGAGAGTCACGATTCTTCATGTCTAATTCCAATATCTTTGGTTTTGACTGGAATTCAAACCTATCAAGTGCGACAACCAATTCATCATAGTCTTCAATACCATCACCATCAAAGTTCATCATTACCGTTTCTAGTGCATCAATACCCAACCTCTCTTCAATAGACACCTCAGAACCACTCTCTACAATATATGTCACCACAGATACCGATTTGAGCTCACTACTCTACTTTATGAACCTAGAGATATTGAAAGTTGCCTCTTCATTGTTCAATTAGAACTTTATGTACCCTTTTTCCATATCAACCAAAGCTCGCCTAGTGGCTAGGAATGGTCTCCCAAGGATAATGGGGACCTCAAAATCAACATCACAATCGAGTATCACAAATTCCACTGAAAAGATAAAAGACTCCACTTTCACTAGTACATCCTGGAGCACACCAATGGGCTTTTTCACAGTTCTGTCGTCCATAAGCAGTCGCATCGCAGCCGATTTTGGATTCCCTAAACCCAACTTCTTGTAAATAGACAATGTTATCAGATTAATGCTAGCACCCAAATCGCACAACGCCTTCGCAAAATGGAGCAACCCAATGGTACAAGGAATAGTGAAAGCACCAGGATCCTCCTTCTTCTGCACAAAAGACCTTGTAGCAATAGCACTACAATGTTGCAACTTATCATCATCTTCAAAACTCACGACCCTCTTTTAGTTACCAAGTCCTTCATAAATTTCGCATACCCAGACATTTTATCCAAAGCTTCTATGAATGGCACATTGATGGAAAGCTGCTTCAACATACTAATAAACCTGTGGTATTTGCCTTCTTCAGTCTTCTTCACTAACCTCTATGGGAAAGGAGGTGGAGGTCTAGGCATGGGGACAACTTTCTGAATTATTTCCGCTTCCTTCTTTGTTGCATTCTCGGGCTCTTCATTTACCTCAATCACATCATAATCTTTACTATCCTCAACTTTAACCCAGACGGCATCGGTGGATCAATGGTTTGCTTATCCCATCGAGTAGTGACTGCCATACAATGACCATCATTCTTTGGATTTTAGATGGTGTTGCTAGGAAGTGTTCCAGGTTGATGTGGGTTTACAGTAGTATGCAACAACATCATTTGTAGCTCAAGATGCTTGATCGACACTACATGGGCATCAACTTTTTGACCAATACCAGACAATTCATTTCGCATCTCCTTCACATTCTCATCAGTCGCATCTAACCTCTTCATTATTTTCTGCATCATATCCTCAATACGTGACATATTACCTCCAGCTTCCCTATTACCAGATTCCCGATTTTGAGGAGGGACATAAGGCCCAACCCGATCATTTTTGTTGCCATAGTTGTTTCGGTTGTAGTTGTTATCGCAATTATAGTTCCCATCCCGGACATATTGACCCTCTCAGTTGTAGTTTCCATAGTTCCGACCTTAGTTTACTTGACCTTGGCACCAATTATTTGTATTGGAACCTTAGACGTTGGCTCAGAAACCCCCCATCTACTCATTTACCGCATACGTATCCTCTTCATAGTAGCACTCCTCAACCGGTGGTGGACTCCTAGTCAAATAATTCATAGCATTTACCTTCTCCGTACCCCCGCTCACATACTTCAACACCAACCCTAAATCGGTCCTCATCTGAGCCATCTCCTCACGAATCTCATCTGCAGACTGGTTGTTTGTAGCTTGAATGACAAACATGTTCCTCCTAGTATTTGACCTTTTAGTGCTCCAAGCTTTATTGTTTCGAGAGAACTTTTCCATTTTATCCGCATTCTACTCAAAAGTACACTCATCATATGAACCTCCAACGATAGTATAAATCACTGCCTTACTGCTGTCATCTTGACCTCGGTAGAAATACTTCTTTAGCGACTCATCATCAATATGTTGATTCGGAACACCCCTTATGAAATCAGTGAACCTGTCCCAAGAACTACTCAAAGACTCTCCAGGTAGTGCTACAAAATTGTTGAGTTTATCTTTGTGGTTCAGCTTCTTGGACACTGGAAAGAATCTTGCTAGGAACACATCTTTCAGTTGGTTCCATGTGTAGATTGAATTATAAGGAAGCTCATTAAACCACACAACATCATCACCGGTCAATGATAGAGGGAATACTCACAATCCGATGACATCCATGTCCAGGTCCGTTCGATCCACACAACTTTTGCAAACACTCCTTAGCTCATCTATGTGAGCATGTGGATCGTTCGATGCCACACCCACAAATAAGCCCCTCACTGTAAGCATCTGCATCAAACTACTAGTCACTACAAATGTATGCTCCGGTAGTAGAGGAGGTAGGATAAGAGGTCCATCAGAATCAACAGTATTAAAGTTGACCCTATAGTTATCATGTAATCTTGGTCTTGGTGGATCCTGTACCCTCACTGTATCTCTCAATAAATTCTCAACTTGAACCTGATTATTCTCATCACCAACCCTCGGAGGCTGCAACCCAACACCATCACCCAAATCTCCTCTGATAGGATTAACTGGATTTCCTTGATTATTTATTCTTCGCAAAGTTCAGTTCAGTTCAGTTCTGGATCGTAAGAAATAAGTGGTTCACCTTGGCTCCGTGTACTTGGCATACACTAGAGTAGGAACCTGAGAGAAACAAAAACAAAAGAAAAAGTAAAATTAGGAAATATTTGACTAAAGTTTAATAATGTAGTTAAATTTAATCGAAAATCCAAATTCCCCGGTAACGGCGCCAAAATTTAATACGCTCAAATTACACTTCCTTAAAAAAGTATAAGTGATTGTTATCAAGTAAGAACCCAACTTGTAGGTTCGGGTCGATCCCATGAGGAATATGGTTTGGACTTAAACTTAACTGACGATTATATTCGTTTAATCAATGTATTTCTGAAAACAAGTAATTAAAGGGGGGAGATTTGTGAAACAAATTTAGGAAATTATGTAAGTATTCAGTGAGCAAGATTCAAACTTTAGTTGTTATCAAGATGAGAAAGTAAGTAGGGTGTACGTGTTCCCAATAAGCTCATAGCGTGGTAATCCTAGTAATAGAAATCATTTCCTAGTGTATTACATGCAGAGTGATAAGTTAGGTATCTCCAATTCCTTGATCCGACAACTAGAGAATTTCATCATTGGTCCGGCTATGTGTGTATAATCTACTAACCCTTACCTTTACCTCATATTAGACATCACATAGATGTATGACCTAGTTTTCACCCTCGCACCAATCGACAGTAGACTATTCGATAGTATCAAACAAAATATATGTTGATAATTCTTTTCTTATTAACTACCTCCTTGGTCCGGAAAGTAGCAACAAGGTGAGTTCTAACACGTTCACTCATTAAAAAACTTCTAAACGAAAGAATTATCAATGCATGCAATAACACTATTAAAGAATTACTTAATTACTTTGTTAATCGCTTATGGTTCACATAACCCTAGTTGTGGATTTAGTTACCCATAGTAACAAGAACACAATTTATATTTTTAGATGAAGAAATCATGAACTTACGTAATGAGAAGAATAAATCCAGAATCTCAACTTGAATTTCCAAATCAAAATCTTCAAAACGAACTTAGGAAATTAAGAATTGCTAAAATTGCAAGTTGATCTCTAAAGCCAAAAACTAGAATTAAAATAATAAATTCTAGCCCCAAAATTGAGGTTTACATGCCCTATATAAAGAAAAATAAGTCCTAACTAAAAAGGAAATGAAATAAGGAAATAATGTTTCAGGACGCGTCTTCGATCTACGACACTAACCTGCGGACCGTGGATTGACCAATGGTCCATAGGTCCCTTCCGTGACTCAGGACTTAGGCAAATTTTCAGCTTCCAAGACATCATTATCTCTGATGCAAATGACAGATCAATAGTACAGACCGTGGTTTGATCCAAAGTCCGTAGATCCTCCTCCGTAGCTCCACACTTAGAATCTTCAAAATCAGGTACTGGAACCCCTTCTCTGAATCATTTGACGGAGCAACAATATAGTCTGTAGATCAATCTACAGTCCGTCTATTGCAACCATGGTTCCACAGTTGGTCAAGAATTCCCTGATCTCCTTTAATGCCTTTCCTGCCCATCTACGACACCCATCTACGGAGCGTGAATGGACCAACGGTCCGTGAATCACCTCTGTAGATGCCTTTTTCTGCACATCCTTCAGATTTGTCTCTCAGTTTCTACGTCTGGACATATTTCCTGCAAACATGATAAAAATACATAAAAACCAATACAAAATGTCCTTAGACACACACAACTCTTAAGTGAAATGTATTAAAAATACTGTAAACTCACGGTATATCACT
Source organism: Solanum chiquidenum (assembly GCA_029582725.1). Taxonomy (NCBI): domain Eukaryota; kingdom Viridiplantae; phylum Streptophyta; class Magnoliopsida; order Solanales; family Solanaceae; genus Solanum; species Solanum chiquidenum. The sequence goes on from JAJOOS010013414.1 coordinate 13,100, forward strand.
TACCTATAGAAGTTGGGCCCTCACAACCATAAAAAAGATCCTACACACACGGCTTCATAGACACCCTAGGACACTTGAACTGTGTGCCTTGATACAAAGGTTGTCACGACCCGAGCCTACACCCTAGACGTGGCCGACACTCAAGAACCATTGCCGGTCCCAAGCAAACCATCATCCAGCTAGCTGACTACAAGAGGAAGACTAACTTGAGCATACATAAGAATCAAATTAAAGAAACGTTTAAAAACAGTTTACTGAATCTCAAAACTCATCTAAATATACTGAGTATCAAACATAAGTTTTAAATAAAATATCTGAAACTGAAAGACTATCCAAAACTGTCTATCTATAAAGCCTCTACTATATATAGATGAGTGACAGAACAAGACCCACGACTACTCAAAATGTTACTAATACTAATAACTCATAAAACTGGAGTCCTCCAAAAACTAGGAAGTCTCACTCAATAGTTGACGAGCGCATGAAGTGATCTTAACAGACTCTTGTTGAGGATCCTAAGAACATGTATCTACATCATTAAAAGATGCATATCGAATGACATCAGTACATTGAATGTAAGAGTATGTAATATAGCTGAATAACAAATAACTGAAAGAAAGGACTGGAATAGATAACAATGTACTAAAGCTTAATGTAAAGAAATAAAAGAGTTAAATCATTTAAAACTTTACAAAAACACTTATTCATCTCTGGACTTCAACATATTAAGTGATATATAAAAATACATATTAACTATATTGGGAGATTCTCTAACCGACAACTATCACTATGAGCTACGTGATGATACATCGTCTCGCCCACACTGGTAGAACTGTCCTATACCTTTCTGGAATATAGAACTCCTCAACTAAGTGGATCAGCTAAGCTATGCTTAAAAGCAATAAGGAATCATCTAAAAAGTATGACCCTTTACCCATGTTGGCATACATGGTTTATGCGGGCTGTGAGTTTTTAGAACTCTCCCTCATATGGGTGCTCAATACTACTCCCAATAATATAAACTCATGTTCATATGTTTAAAAAAATATAACTCTTCCTCTAGTTTGAGATAATTGCTCAAAGTACCCTCTTAAAAGAGGTAACTACTCTTGGAATAACTTTTGAACTCATAATTCATTTATAAATATCAGTTTCTCTTTTATCAATGTAAAAATTGATGTCTCTATGAATACACAGTCCCCTTATACTCATACTTGAAAACTCTTTCTAAAAAAAAATTCAAAATCATATTATATGATCACTGATGACTCGGGAAGTCATACTGCATAAACATTAACTGTATATCTAGATACCATACTGCTTAAACATTGATGACATATCAATTGTCATACTAATCATGTTTAAAATATATTTCTCAAAACTCATCTTTACTTCCTCAAAACTTAGTTTAAAACTCAAGTGTTGGCTTTAAAAAACTTCTCAAAATTTATAACTCAATTAATAGAGTTCATGAGAAATTATGGACATGAAAGACTCAAATCATGGATCTTAATAGCAATATGGAAACTTAGTACTTAGAACTCAAGAACGCAAGAACTCAAGGACACTAATCATCTTAAGAATACTCAATTCATAAGGTTCATGTTGAAATATAGACATGAACGAATAAACTCACGAATCTTAATCCATAACATATACCAATTCAATAATTAGGAATAGAATTTCAAAAAGAATGAAGAACTCAAGAACTCAAAATCAACTTATCTCAAGAATACTCAAATCTAGGGATAGAATCCTAGATTTCTCTTTTACTCATTCAAAAGTAGATGCAGGGCGTGGGGACGAACTAATCCAACACTATGATAGCCTTACATACCTGAAACAGCAAGGTTCTTGAAGAATCTTGAAGAAGAACTTGATTATAAGTCTTTAAACCCTTGCTTGAAGGAGAAAAATCAAGAAAACCTTTCTTGAGATTCTTGAATTAGTTTCTTGAAATCTCTATGGCCAAGAATCATGATTTTCATTAGTGATTCATAATTCTATGGAGGAACTTGATTTGGAAATAATGAAATTCTTGGAGAAAGATTTACATTGAAGAAGAATCTTGAAAAAAGATTGAAGGAATCTTGAATGGAGTCTTCTACTTTGATTTTCCTTAGGGTTTTGCCTTAGGGTTTGAGAGACAAGAGAATGATGGATTAAAAGATGGAAATATGATTGTTTATGGCTTTATAAGAGTTAATAATTCCATTTTTAAGGTTTTCCTAGTGGTATAAGGAGAAGAAAATTACCTTATTTAGAATTTTCCCGTGGCTAAAACGGAATTGCACTACAACAGTTACTAAAATGGTCATAACTTTTTACTCTAAAATTGGACTGACGCGAATTTGGTGGCATTGAAAAGAGGATTCAAACACCTTTAATTTGATAGATTATGGGCCATGCAACTCTTTATATTCTAAGAGATATGGTCTTTTTAAGTTGACCTAATTAAAAAAATTATGTCAAAACTTAATCGGTATGGAAACCTTCAACTCTACTTTGTGCTAGGTGTTTCTACTGACCTTAATTTATATCCAAAATCATTCCCACACTAAAGAATTTACCTTTACACATATGGGAAATTTATTAATCACCCAATATGACCTACAAGTAAATGAAATAGTTCGCGTCTTATCTTAGAAATTTTTGGAGTGTTACACCATAGCTCATAGTGATGGTTGTCAGTTGAAGAATCTCCCAAATAAGAGTAAATAATTTTTTTTTATATACATCCTTGAGTTAGCATATTTTATTGATAAAGCTTTAAGTATTTGATATCTTCTTATTGCTTTGTATTGAATTGAGTTGAGTTAAGTATTCTTCCACCCTTAACAATTAAGTTATTTATTCATTTAACTTTGTTACATACACATACATTCAATGTACTGATGTCATTTGACCTGCATCTTTCTTTGATGCAGATACAGGTGTTCAGGATCATCAACAGGTGCTTCATTGAGATCATTTAGTACTCCAGTTTGTTTTTGGTGAGCTTTCTTGCATTCAGGAGGACTCCCCTTTTTCCTTTCAGTTTAGTCATTTTAGGGTATCGGGGGTCTTGTGCCGATATTCATTTTGAACTATAGAGGCTAGAGTTGAGGATTCTCTTACTATTTCCCTTTTATTTTGAGATGTTTTTCAAACTATTATATTTATAATATTGAGTACTTTAAGGAATTTTAGTTGAGTTTATTGGATATAAATGAGTTAAACCCTGCATTTAGGGCTCCTTATTTCTTGGGTTATGTCTTCCGCTAAGTAGTCAGCAAAGATAAGGATTCACTTGGGGATCAGAAATGATTCTCGAGTATCGATCACGTCCAAAGTATAGACTCGGGAGTGACAATATCAACACCGTCCAATTAAACCTAACATTGGTTAGCAGGCCCGTGCCTGTAAATTGTGAGGTACAAATGCAATCGTCAACAAAAAGCAATCAAGTTAGGGTTCTAAATACAATCGATATAGATATGACTGAAATTCCTACAAAGTTCCTCACAGAACCCTCATTTTATTTTATTATTAGTCTTCTAACTGTTACTCATTTAAATAAAATTATTCCCGATGTCCAAATTGATTGACATAATTTGAAATTTAAGAGTCAATTTTTTATATTTCGGTCGTATCTTTTAACATACAATCTGTAATTTTTAAACTAATAATTTTTATGTATTGAAATTAAATAAAAAGTAATATAAGTCACAAAAATTAATGATTTAAAATTTAAAAAGTATACCAATAAGTCACTGTCAATTGTTTTTGATAAATACTTTATAATAGGAATTATGTCATATAAATTGACATATAAGAGGTAATTAATTACAATCACTAATAAATGTTATAATTATATTAGGTATATAAAATTAGCCATGAGTGTCATTTGGAACTCTCTTTAAAAACTGAAATGGCGCATGAACAAGCTTCATCATTAACTAATCATTAATGTGTGTTTTATTACAAAGGGAATAGTAATTTAGGTCGGTAAAGAGAATATATAAATATGGTGAAATTATCAATTACACACATAAATTATGTGTCACTAATTACCTAACACAGAAACATGCACACACGTCTATATTAGATTTAAAAAAAGGGTTTAAATATACTATTTCATGTTATTCTTTCAAACCCAAATTGATCGCACTTCATTATTGTATGCCTATAAGGCTATACTGATAGTATTGATGTCAATAACGGTCTTTTGAGACCACTTCCTTCTATGTTATTTTAGGTCTATTCATGTCCCTTTGAACACATTTACTCATTATAGTTTCACATTACAGGTTGGTGTATTTATAGGTCGACTCAAAACATGTTCAAACCATCTCAAGTGACCTTCACACATTTTATCCTTAATGCATGTCACTTTCACCTTCTAACTAATGTGGTCATTTCATATCTTATTTAATTTTTAATTTTATATTGAATATACTTTTAAATTTAAATATATTTTTCCCTGGCTATTTTTACAGTGTATTTTTTAGAAATTTATTGAAAAGGGGAAAATAATTCTATATATCAATAGTAAAAAATTTAATGCTTTTGGATTTTATATGTGGATATGTCATATAACTTTAATGGTGTTATTTTAATCTGACAAATTACCCATCATGGCATTAGTGGGGTTCATATTTACTTGCAAGTAAGAGTCGCACTAGCCTATTCTGATCTGTAGAATTGTTGTGCATCACTCAAGTCATCGATGTTTTCTGAATAGATAATAAAGGGTGAACTTGATCTATCTTTTGATATTCTTAGAATATTTTTTTGAATAAAATTAGTTTCTGGACACGTGCAACCACGTCTGTTGCACATGTATCTCAAGTTATTATGGACAAGATATTACATAATCATCTAAGATTATTGCAACACATATGAAGTAATAAAAGACAAAAAAAAATCATGAATGTGATACTTTTTTAGTTATTTGATAGTCAAGTTCAAAATATGTGAATATGATATCTCTCAATTGAACAAAAATACTTCAGTGTTCATGCTCGTTACAACATTACATTTGTAAGTTATGTGGGCTTGAGAAGAAAAAAAATGGTTATTAACAATTTATTAGGGAAAGTAAATGGACAAACTTGAATATTTATTATTTTTCAATTTAGATGGTGCGACTTATAATAATAAGATTTCAAAAGAATGTCCAGAGACAGAAAATTGGTATTTATTTTCAATTGATTTTCTTATTTTTTTTACAATTATATTTTCAGTTTTTGCTTGAAATTATTGTATGTATATATATATATATATATATATAGCAATAGTGTTTTAAATAGAATATGATAGTATTTATTATATTTAAAGTATATTTACATTTTTTACCATAAAGATTATGACTTTATAAGGACATTTTCGTAATACCACTTTTAACTTGGGGGCTTCTCACTTTTAATAATGTATGTATGTATGTATGTGTATGTGTTTGTATATTTTTACTATATATAGAAGTTGTGCATATGACCTTTTATGTGAATAATTTAGAGTCTTCCTCATTGTACCGGATAATTCAAATAGGTAAATTAATTTATGTAAAATATTTAAATTTTACTTGATTTTGAATATTTATGAGTTTGACATTGATTTCTTTTTTCTTAGAATTTTGAGTACTCACCGCATATCACTCCAATGCCCTTTATGTAACCAAATAATTTGCACTTATCATGAATTCATGATTTATAATCTATCTCATTCGATACATCACAACTATAAATACACATAACATAAGGTTGAAATAGATTGAGTTTAACATCACCGTCAATACCTGCACTACCAGCACAAAATGCAGGAATCCTTATAAATGAGAAATATATGTTACGAGAACCACCATAAGTCAAGGTTCCAAGTTCATTTGATATAGATATGATTGAATTCCATTTAAGTTCCTCACAGAACCCTAATTTTATTTTATATTTAATCGGTTAACCATTACGCACATAATTAAAATTATTACTCCCTTTTTCCTAATTTATATCACATAGTTTGAAATTTGAGAGTCAATCTCTTTATTTTGACTAGGTCTTCAAACATAAAATTTGCAACATTTTAAAAAAACTATTTTTCATATTTATAAATTATATAAAAAGTAATATACATCACATGAATTAAAAATTTAAAATATTAAAAAAGTATACCAACAAATCACAGTCAATTGTTGTTTGTTTGACTTTTCAAAATCCAAAATATGTCATATAAGTTGAGACATAAGGGGTAATTAATTAAAATCACTAATAAAATTCTAATTAGATTGGGTAGATGAAATTAGCCATGTGGAGTGTCATTAGGCACTCGTTTCAAAAACAAAAATGGAGTGTGAACAAGATGCATCATTAACTAATCGTCACGGTGTGTTCTATTAAAAAGGGAATAGTAATTTGGGTTGGTAAATAAAACAATATATATAGCTATGGTGAAATTATGAATTACACACCTAAATTATGTGGAGGTCCTATTAATCCCCTAAACTTATTTTTTTTCATAGTATTACCCCCACCACTAATTACCTAATAAAGAAACATGTGCGTACACACGTCTATACTAGATTAAAAAAAAGATCTAAATATTTTATTGTAACACCTCACTATTTGAAAGAGCTAGAATTAGAAAGAACTATTTTTGAAAATAATGAAAATCTGAAATTTGGCAAGTTATGTTAAGTAGGAGTTTTGGGTCAACTTTAAACGATCATAACTTTCAGTAGAGGATGAGTTAGGTGTGACATAAGATATCAAAGGAAATTTCATTGAATTATATTTCCAACGCCACCGAGTTTGCTAATTTTTGAACTCGTATGAGAGACATATGACCGTTTGAAGTTAGGCTATCTAGATAAGGAAATTATAATATCCCGTAACTAAAAATACATTTGCGACTCGTAAACACCAATGCATAGATGTGATATCGGGGAGGTATATCATTGAAAATGGTTAAGCATACCATGTAACCCTTATATTTAGTCATTTGAAGGGTTAAACAAAAGTTTTAGGCCAAAGAGATCATTAAAGAAAAGATTAAAGTTTAAAGGTTCATTGTGGAGGAATACTACAAATGATCTCATTTCTCATCTGACTTTGAACGAGCATATCTCCTAATATATAACAAGTTAGAGGGCCTACAACCTATCCAATTGAAGGTATTTGAGTATAGTTTCCAGCAAAGCAAACCGCTCGTTAAAATGATATCGAAGTAAAAAGCTATGTTCATTCTACGACAGACGCGCGCACTGCCCAATCACTGCGAGACATGTGGCACTTTAGAGAAAGTCGACCAAACTTGTTGTTCTTATATTAGAAGTTTGGGATATACTTTCTCATATACTTAAGAACGTGTAAGGACTGGTTTTAAGTTAGTTCTTCAAGTTTTGCACATCTTCAATCCACCAAAGCTTAAGGTAAGTTGGTTTCTTCAAGAATCAAGTGTCTTCCTCTCCATAGACCTATAGATATACTTAGCTAAATGTTTTCTTGAAGGAAAAAGTATTGTGCTTGGAGAATAAAGAAGGGCAGGGGATGATTTTCTTGATATATAGGTATGAATCCTCTTTTATCTTCATAAATAGTACTCCAAGGATGCTTTAAGTATAATTTGCGGGTAGGACTCACGGGACGGTGATAGGAAGCCGTGAGTCCATGTTTTACCCATTGTATTTGATGTTTTGGTGAGGAGGGAGTTTGTAGAAGGCTGTGTTGGCTGTTGTTTTGACCAAATGAGGGGTCAATGGTATTGTATTGGGGAAGTAAGTTGGTTACATTAAAATGGAAGGCGAGGTGTAGAGAATGCAACTATTATAGTTCTTGAAAGTTTGTCGCTCACCAAGTGTTTGATGAAACTCCTAAGTCGCTAAGAATATGTTGTAGCTGGTTATATGAGCTCCTATTATTTTAATTTATGGCATTAGTTCTATACTAACTTAAACTATGATCTTATAAAGGAATTTGGCATCGTTAACAAGAAATCGGTGGGATGGTGATCGGAGGCCATGAGTTTTACTTTTATGTTAAGTGTGGATGATTAAGGGGGCTGGTTCTTTATGGTTAATATATGAGGAGTAATACTGAACATGTAAATAATTCATAAGCCTACTTGGAATGTAGAGAAAGAGAAGGGTGTGGTGATACACCATTCATCTGTGGTAATTATTGAGATTGTCGCTCGCGAACCATTATTGTGTTTTTGGCATTGTTGTGATTCTTGATTAGTTTCTTATACTATCCTTTTATGATTTTATGTTATAGATAAAGTTGTCAGCAAAGGAGTTTGACGACGTAAGATAGTAAGTCCCGAATTAAGGTTTGTAAAGTTAAAACCTCTTTTGCCCTTAAGGCACGACCTAAACTCGCATGTCTTTCGATAAATGTCACAAGATATATGATTCTCAAGCTAAAGAATGTAATCAAGAATTGTATCACGAGCTATGTGACTAATGAATTAATTATTATAAATAATTGCAAGCAGTTGAGATTAGAGACTACTCTGCAGCGTAGGGTGGGTATATTTAGGGCTACTACGTGCGACGCTACTCTGTGCACAGAATTCAGATATGGTCAATTGGAATTCCCGTCGTGGATTCAACTGACAGATACAGACCTGCGGAAGACGATACAGGATCCCTGGGGGGCATACCTTGATATACCTTGTTACCAGACTATGAGATTTCACGCGTGGTCGTGACAGTAGGATACAGATGCCATATAGGGTTCACTAATCGCCGTCAGTAGGCCATCATGTGATTCCCTGACAATTAGCTTTACAAAGAGCAAAGAAGCGATGTAATGAAGTAAAGATATCACTTAGGAAAATTATAGGGATTATATAAATGACTAAGCTATGAAACGTTCGATGAGGACCCTTGAGGTTGGTCACAATCCCAGTTACGGATTATGTCTCCAGCATACACATGCTCAGATTTGCCTATCATGATATTTGATGTCTACTTGTTATTTAGTTTTCTTTACATACCAGTACATATTTTGTATGTACTGACGTCCCTATTATTTTGTCGTTTTATTTGTATTACTATAGGCTCAGGTACTCAGGGCAACAAGCATTTTCAGTAGACTAGAGACTTCCAGTTTAGCAGTTGGTAAGCTCCACCTCTACCTAGAGCTATAAGATATTTAGAGCCTATATTTTGCTACGTATGTACATATATAAGAATGGGTATGTCGGGGCCCTGTCCCGACTAGTTATCAGAGTCTCAGAGGCATACTCTTTAGAGGCTTCGTAGACTTAGTCTTGTTTCCGTGGTAAAGTAGCTCAATGGGCCCTTTTGTTATCTATGTTTTAGTGTGCGTCTTTATATAGGTTTCGCTGCTTATGAATCTTCAACTTTGGCATGAGATTAGTAAGATATTTAGCAGGTGCTTGTGTATATCCTTGATGTCTGCCCCTTTCTAGTTAGGGTCTTGTTAGAAATCCACCCCGATTTAAGAGGTATATTTTGGTCTTTTCACTACCTAATTACTTTAATTCATTTTTAGTAATTTAATTGGGGTCTAGATGATTTGGTTTAGTTTACGCATTACAAAACTACACTAGGTCTTTGAAGAAGAGAAAAGAGGAGAAAAACCAAGGTTCGTCACGTTCTTGAGTTTCGCTTGCGGATTTCACCAAGGGTTAATCCCTACGAGGTATGTAAGATCACATAGCATTGGGTTCGTTCACCCACACACCAATCATGATTAAATTCAACGTATTTACGTTCTTGAAAGTAGAGTATATGAGTTCTTGATGAATTTTGTTGAAGTTTTATTTGAATCGTGATTGTTGGGATTTTGAGGAGTTCTTGAGATGATTTGATGATATTTAAGGTAGTTTTTGAGGAGATTCTTGCATAGTTTTGTTAGGTATTCGAATCAAAGTGTTTGGGGAAGAAACCAATCGAATCTAGACAAGTTAGGGTTGAAAAACAAATAAGAAAATTCGTGGGTTTTCTTGGCGGAGGGTTGGCGCACCGCGCAACTCAGTGCCCAGCAGAGGAGTCTGTAGTTTTGCCTATGGTACACCGGGCCACTCAGTGCACCCCAACCAGCCTTCTTTAGTTTAGGCTTTGGCGCCCTGCGCAATTCAGTACGCCAGGGTCGCTAGGTTCTCTACCCTTTCCCACTTCATTCCATTTGAGTTCCCTCGAATCGTGCCTATGTTTTCTAGTCATTTTCTACACTCTAAGGTACGTTTAAACATCGATAGATCATCCTTAACATGAGATATAACCCTTGAATACATAATTAAAATTAATGGTAGAGCTAAGAGTCAAGTCAAGAGAGTTCTTAGAGTCTTTTCAAAAGTCTTTTACAAATGCTTTTAGCTTGTTTTAAGACTGAAGCTTTGAGTTGAGTAAGAGTAACGAGTGAAGTTCATTTTCTTCAAAAGAGTATATGGGAACTAAGTATTCCGAAAGAGTAAATCTTTTCACATTTAAGCAATAGAGTAAACACTTATTTCCAAGAAAGATTTTGAGCTAATTTTTGAGTAATTATCTCAAACCACAGAAAGAGTTATGTTTTTAAACTAATGAGCTAGTTAAGTTTTGGGAGTAGCATTGAGCACCGATTTGGGGACAAGTTGGGTTGAGATAACTCAAGGTCTCCATAAACCGTGTAGCCAACATGGGTAGAAAAGGGTCAAACTTTTTAGATGATTCTTAGTGCTTTTTAGCATAGACTAGTGGATACACTTAGTAGTTAGGTTCTATACTCCTGGCAAGGAATAGGACGGCCCTGGCAGCGTGAGGCAGGACGTTGTATCATCACATAGCTCATAGTGATTGTTGTCGGTTAGAGAAACTCCCACAAAGATATTTTGTATTCTTATATACACAGAGTTATTTGTATTTTCATATACATGCTAAGTTATTTTTGTATTTTTCAATACACCGAGTTGTTATCTACATGTTTTAAAGCTTTTCTTTATATCTCAATTATATTACTGCTTTATATTAAAATCTGTTTAGTTGAGTAGAGTTGAGACTAGATAAGTTCTTTCATTTCCCTTTCAAGTTTATATCCTATTTTATAATTCCCCTCACATGCTCGTATATTTAATGTACTGATGCCTTTTGGCCTGAATCTTTTATGATGCAAATACAGGTAACCAGGATCAACATCGCTTCATGGATCCAGTTGAGCTTCAGAGTTGTTGGTGAGCCTCCTCGCTTTCCGGAGGATCCCTTTTATTTGCTTTATCATTCTAGTATTATTAGGATGTCGTAGGTCTTGTCTCGACGTCCATCTCAGTTGTCAGAGGCTTCATAGATAGTTAGATGTTGTTAGTTCATGACTCTTTTCATTTTCATTCAGTTATGTTGAGACTTGAGTTGCCACTTTGTCTAGTTGAATGTTTATTTATAAAACATTCTAAGTTATAATTTGAGATACAATTTACTTTTTAAAGTGCTTTTAATATGAGTAGTTCTTCCGCTAAGAGTTAAGCCAGGCCAAGGGTTCACTTGGGGCCAGTAATGGTTCTCGAGTGTCGGTCCCTCCCAGGGTGTAGGCTCAGGGAATGATAGACTTGGTATTAGATCCTACAGTTTAAGAGTCCTAGTGAGTCTATGAAGCCATGTCTGTAGAATCCTAGTTATCGGTGTTAAGCGTGCCACATCTATAATTAGAAGGCTGCAACATTTAGGAACTATCTCACTTCTTTCTTACTCATTTCGTGCGATATAGTTTATCTCTAAAAAGTTTCTTCTAATTCATGCTTGCACGTATCTTTCAGATCATGCCTCCACAAAGAGCTGTCAGAGGTCGTCCTGCTATGAGGAATGTTGAGGAACAAACGGTACCTAATGCACCTGAAGTGCAACCCCAAGGAGAGGTCACCAATGTTGAGTTCTAGGAAGCTATCCGGATATTGAGTCAAGTTGTGACCAATCAAGATGGAAAGAGAGAGAATCGATAGGAAGTGGCTGATACTTCTAGGATTTGTGAATTTTTAAAGATGAATCCTCCAAGCTTCACTGGTTCAAGTTTCACCAAGGATATGAAAAACATTGTTAAAGAGCTTCAGAAGGTTTTTGAGATTATGCACATTGTTGATGCTGAGAGGGTGGAACTAGTTGCATACTAATTGAAGGGTGTCGCTAGAATCTTGTTTGATCAATGGAAAAAGAATAGAGCTGAAGGTGCACCACTTGTGAGTTGTGATATGTTGGAGGTGGCTTTCTTGGGGAGTTTCATTCCCCGTGAACTGAGAGAATCAAAGGTACGAGAATTCCTTACTCTTAAATAGGAATATGTGAGTGTTCATGAGACAGTCTGAAGTTCACCCACCTTTCCCACTATGCTCCAGAGATTGTTGCTGACATGAGAAGTAGGATGCGTTTGTTCGTTGCTAGTTTGTCTCGTTTGTCAAGTAAGGAGGGCAAGGCATCAATACTAATAGGGGACATGGACATAGCAAGACTTATGATTCATGCGCAAAAGACTGATGAAGAGAAGCTGAGAAATAGGGAAGAATTTCGATGCAAGAGAGCTAAGATAGGGAATGTTTCCAGATAACAGAAGGGTAATGCCATACGGTCATCTTTCCAACAGAAACAAAATGGGCCTACTCCATCATCTGCTAGTGCACTCTCACCAAGAAACATAGGTGAGTTCCAAAATTAGAATACACAAAATTTCAGAGCTAGACCTGCGCACTCTCAAGGTAGTGTGGAACAAGGGGTAATAAGACTCATGCATGTGCTAATTATGGTAGGAGACACTCAGGGGTGTGTCGTGAAGGCTCCACTGGTTACTTCAAGTGTGGTCAGGACAGTCATTTTATGAAGAAGTTCCCTAAGAACAGACAAGGTAATGGTAATGGGGACAATAGAGCCCAATCTTCTTCAGTTGCTCCACCAGACAGAGCTGCATCTAGAGGAGCTACTTTATAGGCAGGCGGAGGAGCAAATTACCTGAATGTTATTACTAGTCGCCAAGGACAAGAGGATTTGCCAGATGTTGTCACTAGTAAGAGCCAAGTCTTTAATTTTGATATTTATGCTTCGCTAGATCCAGGAGCGAGTCTATCTTTTGTGACTCCTTACGTTGTGATGAATTTTGATGTTCTACCTAAGAAACTTCTTGAGCCCTTCAGTGTTTCGACACACGTTGGTGATTCTATTCTAAATAAGAGAGTCTATCGTGATTGTATAATTTCCATCAATCACAAGAGCACTATGGCTGACTTAGCTGAGTTATATTTGGTAAATTTTGATGTCATTGTAGGTATGGACTGGCTTCATGCCTGTTATGCCTTGGTCGATTGTAGAACTCAATTTGTTAAGTTCCAATTTCCTAATGAGCGAGTTATAGAGTGGAAAAGTAGTTCATCTTTGCCTAAGGGTCATTTTATTTCGTATCTTAATGCGAGAAAGTTAGTTTCCAGGGGGGGTGTCTATCACTTAGTCTGAGTTAATGACTCCAGTGTTGAGATACGTCCTATTCAGTCACTTCCAGTGGTAAAAGAGTTTCCAAAAGTATTTCCAGATAATCTTGTCGGAGTCTCTCCTGATAGAGAAATAGAATTTGGTATAGATATTCTTCCCGATACTCGTCCTATATCTATTCTGCCATATAGTATGGAACCAACAGAGTTGAAAGAGTAGTTGAAAGATCTCATTGAGAAGGGTTTTATTCGACAAAGTGTCTCACTTTGGGGAGCTCCGGTCTTATTTGGGAGGAAGAAGAATGCTTCTATTAACATGTGTACATATTACCTTCAGTTGAACAACGTTACTATCAAGAATAAGTATCCTATTCCGTGAATTAATGATATATTCGATCAACTTCAGGGTGCCACTTGCTTTTCTAAGATAGACCATAGATCTGGCTATCATCAGTTGAGAGTACGAGAAAGTGATATAACTAAGACAACATTCAATATCCGTTATGGTCATTATGAGTTCCTAGTTATGTATTTTGGTTTGACTAATGCTCCTGCAATATTCATAGACCTTATGAACAGAGTATTCAAGCCTTATTTAGATATGTTTGTTACAATATTTATTGATGACATTCTAATCAATTCAAGGAATGACAAAGATCATGCTAGTCATCTCAAAATAGTCATTCAAACTCTAAAGGATTAGGAGTTATATGCTAAGTTTTCTAAGTGCGAATTTTGGCTTGAGTCCGTGGAATTCTTAGGCCATATTGTTTCTGGTGATGGAAATATAGTTGATACTCAAAAGATTGAGGAAGTGTAGAAATAGCCTGGACACACGTCTCTAACTGATATTAGGAGTTTCTTGGGATTGCCTGGATATTATACAAGGTTCTTCGAGGGGTTCTCATCTATTTCATCTCCTTTGACTAAGTTAACTTAGAAAATAGTGAAGTTTCAATGGTCTGAAGCTTTTGAGAAAAGCTTTCAGGAATTGAAAACTAGGTTGACTACTTCCCCAATATTGACCTTACCAGAAGGTACGCAAGGTTTTGTTGTATATTTTGATGCGTCCAGAGTTGGACTAGGTTGTGTATTGATGCAAAATGGAAAGTTTATAGTTTATGCCTCCAGACATCTGAAGGTTCACGAAAAGAACCACCCAACCCATGATCTAGAGTTAACTGTCGTAGTGTTTTCTTTAAAGATCTGGGATCATTATCTTTATAGTGTTCATGTGGATCTGTTCTCCGATCACAAGTCTTTAGTATGTGTTTAGTCAGAAAGAGCTTAATCTCAGATAAAGTAGGTGGTTGGAGTTACTCAAGGATTATGATATGAGCATTTTCTATCACCCAGGTAAGGCTAATGTTGTTGTTGATGCCTTGAGCAGGTTGTCTATGGGTAGTACCACCCATTTCGAGGAAGACAAGAGAGAGTTAGCGAGGGATGTGCACAAACTTGCATGACTAGGAGTTCGATTGATGGATTCCAGTGAAGGAGGAGTAGTGGTGATGAATGGGGATGAATCATCATTAGTGTGAGAAGTGTAAAAGAAACAAGACCAAGATCCTAATTTGCTTGAATTGAAGGCAAATGTTCATAAGCAAAAAGTAATGGCTTTTGAACAAGTGGGAGATGGTGTATTGAGGTATCAAGGTAGATTGTGTGTACCAAGGGTGGATTTACTCCAACAGAGGATCATGGAGGAAGCTCATAGCTCCAGATATTCTAGCCATCCAGGTTCCACAAAGATTTTTTGTGACTTAAGAGAAGTATATTGGTTGAATAGTAAGAAGAAAGGTATTGCTGAGTTCGTTACTAAGTGCCCGAATTGTGAACAAGTTAAAGTAGAGCACCAAAGGCCCGGTGGTATGGCTTAGAATATAAAGATCCTCGAATGGAGTGGGAGATGATCAATATGGACTTTATTACTGTCTTTCCACGGTCTCGAAGACAACATGATTCTATTTGGGGTGATTGTAGATAGAATGAAAAAATTAGCCCACTTTTCTCAATTAAAGACTACCCATTCAACAAAAAATTATGTCAAGTTATATCTTCAAGAGGTATTTAGACTTCACGTAGTCCTAGTCTTGATTATTTCAGATAGAGGTACACAATATACCACACAATTCTGGAAGTCTTTCCAGAAAGGTTTGGGTTGGAAGGTGAACTTGAGTATTGCTTTTCATCCTCAGACTGATAGTCAAGCAGAGCGCACTATTTAGACTTTAAAGGATATGTTGAGGGCTTGTGTGATTGATTTCAAAGGTAATTGGGATGATCACCTACCTCTCATTGAGTTTTCTTATAACAATAGTTATCACTCTAGCATCCATATGATTCCTTATAAAGATCTTTATGGGAGAAGATGCAGATCTCCTATTGAATGGTTTGAGGTTGGTGAAGCTAGGTTGATAAGACCAGACTTAGTTCATCAAGCTATGGAGAAGGTAAAAGTTATTCAAGAAAGGTTCAAAATAGTGCAGAGTAGTCAGAAATTCATACACGTATGTTAGGAGGAGAGACTTAGAGTTTGAAGTAGATGATTAGGTATACTTGCAGGTTTCACCCATGAAAGGTGTTATCAGATTTGGTAAGAAGGGGAAGCTTAGACCTCGGTATATTGGTCCTTACTGAATATCCAAAAGGATTGGTAATGCAACTTATGAGTTGGAGCTATCGCACGAGTTTGCAACAGTTCATCCGGTGTTTCACATTTCTATGTTGAAGAAGTGTATGGAAGATCCTTCACCTATCATACCTACTGAATATATTGGTATTAAGGATAGCTTATCTTATGAGGAGATTCTCGTGTAGATTCTAGATTGTCAGGTTCGCAAATTGAGAACCAAAGAAGTAACATCAGTCAAATTTCCATGGAGAAATCAGTTTGTTGAGGAAGATACTTGGGAAGCTTAGGAAGATATGAAGAAGATATACCCACATCTCTTTCAATCCGGAGAAATTCCAAATTAAGGTACTAATCCTTTTATTGGCATTGGTTTTAAGTTGGCATGTTGTATTTATATTTTTGATTATTAGGTGTTCGAGCTGAATGTTTGATGTTACACCCTTAGCCTACTGAGAGTAATATCAATCAAGGACGAATGTTCCCAAAGGGGAGATATTGTAACACCTCACTATTTGAAAGAGCTAGAATTAGAAACAACCATTTTTGGAAATTATGAAAATCTAAATTTGGCAAGTTATGTTAAGTAGGAGTTTTTGGTTAACTTCAAACGACCATAACTTTTAGTACAAGATGATTTAGGTGTGCCATAAGATATCAAATGAAAGGTCATTGAATAATTTTGCTACTTTTCGAACTCGTATGAGGGAAATATGCATGTTTGAAGTCGAGTTATCTGGATAAGGATAGCCACCCAGATTTAGGAGAGATATTTTGGTCTTTTCCCTACCCAATTAGTTTAATTCTTTTTTAGTAATTTAATTGGGCTCTCAATTGATTTGGTTCAGTTTACACATTACAAATTACACTAGACTTTGAGAGAAGAGAATAGAGGAGAAAAACAAAGGTTCGTCGTGTTCTTGAGTTTTGCTTGCAGATTTCTCCAAGGGTTAATCCCTAAGAGGTATGTGAGATCACATAGCATTGGGTTCATTCACCCACGTGCCAATCATTATTAAATTCAGCGTATTTACCTTCTTGAAAGTAGAGTATATGAGTTCTTGATGAATTTTGTTGAAGTTTCGTTTGAATCTTGATTGTTGGGTTTTGGAGGAGTTCTTGAGATGATTTGATGAGATTTAAGGTAGTTTTTGAGTCGATTCTTGCATACTTTGGTTGGGTATACGAATCTATGTGTTTGGGGATGAAACCAATCAAATCTAGATGAGTTAAGGTCGAAAATGATAAAGAAAATTTGTTGGTTTTCTGGGCAGGGGACTGGCGCATCGCGCCACTAAGTGCGCCATCAAGAGGAGTCTGTAGTTTTGCCTCTGGGGCGCCGCGCCACTCAGTTCTTCCCAACAAGCCTTTTGTAGTTCAGGCTCTGGCAACCTGTGCCACTATGTACGCCAAGGTCACTAGGTCCTCTACATTTTCCCCCTTCTTTCCATTTGAGTTCCTTCGAATCATACCTATACTTTCTAGTCATTTTCTACACTCTAAGGTACGTTTAAACATCGAGAGATCATCCATAACATGACATTATAACCCTTGAATCCATAGTTCAAATTAAAGTTAAACGTAAGAGTCAAGTGAAGAGAGTTCTTAGAGTCTTATCAAAAGTCCTTTACAAATGTTTTAAATTTGTTTTAGGACTTATGCTTTGAGTTGAGTAAGAGTAACAAGTGAAGTTCAGTTTCTTCAAAAGATAATATGAGAATTAAGTATTACCAAAGAGTAATATTTTCACATTTAAGTAAGAGAAGAAACACTGATCTCCAAGAGAGATTTTGAGCTACTTTTTGACTAATTATCTCAAACCGCAGAAAAAGTAATGTATTTAAACATATGAGCTAGTTACATTTTGTAAGTAGTATTGAGCACTGTTTTTGGGACAAGTTGGGTTCTGATATCAAGGTCTCCATAAACCGTGTAGCCAACATGGGTAAAAAGAGTCATACTTTTTAGATTATTCCTTAGTGCGTTTTGGCTTAGACTAATGGATCCACTTAGCAGTTAGGTTATATACCCACAACAAGGTATAGGATGCCCTGGTAGCGTGAGGCTATACGATGTATAATCACATAGCTCATAGTGAATGTTGTCGGTTAGAGAAACTCCCATAGGGATATTTTGTATTCTTATATACATAGGGTTATTTGTAGTTTCATATAAAAGCTGAGTTATTGTTTTATTTTTCAATACACTGAGTTGTTATCTACATGTTTTAAAGATTTTCTTTATATTACAATTATATTACTACTTTATATTGAAATGAGTTAAGTTGAGAGTAGTTGAGTTGAGACCATGTAAGTTCTTTCAGTTCCCTTTCAAGCTTATGTATTGTTTTAGAATTACACCTCGCATGCTCGTACAATCAATGTACTACTGCCTTTTGTCCAGCATCTTTTATGATGCACATACAGGAATCTAGGATCAGTATCCTGCGCTTCGTTGATCCAGTTGAGCTTCAGAGTTGTTGGTGAGCCTCTTTGCTTTTTGGAGGATCTTTTTTATTTGCTTTATCATTGTAGTTTTGTTAGGATGTTGTGGGTCTTGTCCCGAGGTTCATCTCAGTTGTTAGAGGTTTCATAGATAGTTAGATATTGTTAGTTCATGAGTCTTTTCATTTTTGTTCAGACATGTTGAGACTTGAGTTGCCACTTTGGGTAGTTGAATGTTTAATTATAAAACATTCTAAGTTATCATTTGAGTTACAATTTACTTTTTAAAGTGATTTTATTGTGAGTAAGTCTTCCGCTAAGAGTTAAGCCAGACCAAGGGTTTGCTTGGGACCAGTAATGATTCTTGAGTGCCGGTCCCGCCCAGGATGTAGGCTCGGGGCGTGACATTATTTTATATGATTCTTTCAAATCTAAATTGATCGGACTTTATTAAGATATGCCTATAAGGCTATACTGATAGTATTGATGTAAAGGACGGTCTTTTGAGACCACTTCCTTTTATATTATTTTAGATCTATCCATCCCCATTCGAACACATTCACATATTAAAGTTTTACTTTTATAGGTCGATGTATTTATAGGTTGACTCAAAACATGTTCAAACTATCTCAAACAACCTACATACAATTTATCCTTAATGCATGCATCATTCACTTTCTGACTGATGTAGTGATTTGAAATCTTATTTAATTTTTATTTCATATAGAATATATATTTAATTTCAATATATGTTTTCCCGACAATTTTTATTGTGTATTTGTTTTGAAATTAATTGAAAAATACAGATAACTCTATTTATGAAAAGAGAAAAATTTAATGCTTTTGGATTTTATTTGTGGATATGTCATATAACATTAATGGTATTATTTTAATCTGACAATTTACCCATTACGGAATTAGTGGGGTTCATATCTACCTGCAAGTGAGAGTCTCACTAGTCTATAACAATTTGTAGAATTTATGTGCGCCACTCAAGTTATTTATGATTTCTAAATAGATCATACAGTTAAACTTGATCTATCTTTAGATTTTTTAGAGCTTATTTATTAATTAAACTAATTTCTAAACACGTGCATTGCACGTGTTGCTCAAGTTATTTCGTACAAGATATTACATAATTATCTTAGATTATTGCAACATATATTGAGTAATAAAAGAAAAAAATTAAGAAAAACTTTCATTAATGTGATACTTTTTTACCTATTTGATAGTTAAAATCAAAATATGTGAAAGTGATACCTCAAAATTGAACAAAAATACTTTAATGTTCATGCTCGGGACGATACTACACATGTAAGTTACGTGGGCTTTAGAAGAAAAAATGGCGGTTAACAATTTTATTAGGGAAAGTAAATGGACAAACTTGAATCTTTATTATTATTTAATTTAGATGGTGGGGCTTTTATGTAATGACCTGAAAGATTTTTTTTTTGAAATTTTAATAAAATTACCATTTTACCTCTTCTAATAGTTGCCCCTGATCATTTCTGATCAGTCGGGGAAGTTGGTTTGGAAATTATTGAACTATTTATTTAACTGTAGTTAATTAATTGCCAGGTAATTTTTAGATGATTAATTTAATTCATAATAATTGGCCATGTCTGAAATATATTTAAGACCCTGTACCATTTGGCTTATATAAATTAAAATAAGTGAGGATGGAAGTCATAGCTCAAAACCAGCCGAAACATCTCTATAAGAACTCGAGGGAATCAAATATAAGGCATAACTATAACCTTAATTTTTGTTATTTTGTATATTGATAGATGATCGATTATTGTTAATGATATTGTAATGTGGAGTTGAGGGAAAAAGGGATCAAATTTTGTAAACTTTGAATGGCAATTCCTTTTTGTTGTTCGTGGTCTTTTATTCCCAGGGGGACAAACTTTTAATGCTTATATTGGTAATGGTGACTATAATTTGTATATGTTTAGTCAATCATTTTAATTATATAGAATGGATTTACAACAGGTTTACGTTATTTATTTTATTTATTTTGTCAGTTAAAGTTAGGGATTCCTTAAAGTTACTAGACAAATTTTGGTTTCGGTTTTGGGGACTTATTGTGATTATTATTTCATAATACAAGTTTGACACATTGAGTCAAGTAACTACATATTGAGTTCATTGTATTATATTAAATTTATTAGATTTATGTCAGTTTGAGGAATTAAGACTTTACTCTAGGCTTGAAATTTGGAAAATATGAAAATTGATATGTTAATTGGCATCAAGATTATAATAGATAGAGGAACTCCATGCAATTTCAATATTTCCCTTATATACAACTTATCATAGTCTTTCGCCGAAATAGAAACCATGAAGGGAATAAAGTGGGCTGGTTTTGTCATCCGATCTATAATGACCCAAATAGAATCATGTTGCCTTCGGGTGCGATGCAAACCCACAATAAAGTCCATATTTACATCTTCCCACTTCCAAGTGGGAATACTTATATCTTGGGACAAGCCTCCCGACCTTTGATTCTCAACATTAACTTTTTGACAATTAGGACATTTGGCTACAAATCTCGCAATATCTTTCTTCATTCCATTCCACCAATGGACTTCCCGTAGATCATAGTACATCTTGGTGGCTCCAGGATGAATAGAATTCCAAGAACTATGAGCTTCCTCTAAAATTTATTCCCTCAAACCATCACTACAAGAAAATACACTTATTGCTACGAAAACTAAGCTATGAATTCAAAAATCGTAGCTATTACCTAGTAATAGCCATAAAAATTCAAATTTCGTGGCTATATAAAAATTCGTCAAATTTCTTAGCCACGAATATAAAGTTTACAAAGCAAAATCCTTGTATTTGCTATGATTGCTAACAATCATGGCAATAATTATCTAAATAGCTACAATTTTATTGCTACAATAAAATTTTGTAGCTAATTATAACTTTTTTGCGACCCAATAAAAATAATTATAGCAATAGCAAATCTTTAGCCATAATAAGTTATTTGAAACAAAATATTGTGGCTAAGTAAATAATTTTGCTTCAAGTTATAAAAAGATGTGGCAATAGTTATATGATATAGCCATAGAATTTTTGCTATAGTAAAATTTCGTAGCTAATTACTATTTTTTTGCCACGAATTTTA
>JAJOOS010013415.1:0-16588 GCA_029582725.1 Solanum chiquidenum
AGTATTGAGCACCGATATGGGGATGCGAGTTCATATTAACTCAAGTCTCTATAAACCATGTAGCCATCATGGGTAGTAAAGGATCATACTTTTTAGATAACTCCTTAAGATGCTTTTAGCATAGACTAGTGAATCCACTAAGTTAAGCGTTCTATATGACGGCAAAGTATAGGACAGTTCTGGCAGCGTGGGCAAGACGATGTATCACCACTTAGGCTCATAGTGGTGGTTGTCGGTTAGAGAATCTCCCACAAAAGTTATAATACTTTTATATATAAGTAAAGTTGAGTTTGTTATTGCTTTATCTTTAACGAACCAAGTTGTTTACACTATTTTACAAGCTTCATTTATATATTGCATGTGTCTTATTGCTTTATATTGAGTTCAGTTATGCATGAGTTGAACAGAGCCAAGGTAAGTGTTCATTTGTACTCCTTTCAAGCTTAAGTTGTTGTTTAGCATTCCAACTCGCATACTCGTACATTTAATGTACTGATGCCAGTTGGCCTGCATCTTATTATGATACAGACGCAGGTAACCAGGATCAGCATCCAGCGCGCCGTTGATCTAGTCGAGCACTCCAGAGTCAGTGGTGAGCCTCCTTGCATTCCAAAGGACTCTTTTATTCATTTTCCTAGTTTTCTTATTAGGATGTTGAGGGGTCTGTCCCAACATCCATCTCAGTATTATAGAAGTTTCATAGACAGTCAGATAGTTAGTAGTCAGATGTCTTTACATTATTATTTCATATGTTGAGACTTGAGTTGCCATATTTGGCCAGGTTGAATGTTGATTATTAAACAACATTCTGAGTTATTTCACTAAATTTATTTGAGTAAGTTCATTTGATCATTGTAATCATGCTTAGAGTCTTCCGCTGAGTTAAGTAAGCCAGGCCAAGAGTTCGCTTGGGGCCAGCAATGGTCTTCGAGTGCCAGTCTCGCCCAGGGTGTAGGCTCGGGGCGTGACACATATATATAGAGTACACAACAAAAATACTTTAAGATTTTTATTAAGTATTTGTGACCTCCTACTTGAGTATCATATTAAATTGTGTGTTCATCTTAATTGAAAATATTAAATAAGAAATAAAGATGAATAATATTATATCCCAACGTACATGTAATAATAACGTAGATGAAAATGAGTATGTGTTTTGTGCCTTGGTGAGATCGATCTAAATTAGAATAGAAAAAGGTCAGATGTTAGTCTCTCACATGACCAAGGCTACCGATATATGATTTATATATAGTCTGATAATGTAGACAATAGAGTTTTAATACAAAACAAAACCTATCCTAATTATAGAGAATAAATGACTTGCAATTTACATAAAAGACTTGTGAATATCTACGGAAGAATCCTAATTAGGATTTATTATCATCTAACACCCCCCGGCAAGCACATGTCGGGTTTGAAGACAATGAGCTTGGACCGTAGATGAGAAAATCGAGAGGAGCTTATAGCTTTAGTAAATACATCAGCAATTTGATCAGTGGAAGGAATGTATTGAACACAAAGTTGTCTGCAAGCAACCTTTTCTCGAACAAAATGATAGTCAATTTCAATATGCTTCGACCTTTGATGAAAGACAGGATTGGCAGTGAGATAAATGGCACTGATGTTGTCACAGAATATCATTGGAGGACGAAGACAGGACAATCGAAGTTCCTTAAGAAAACTAGTTATCCAAGATACTTCTGATGCGGCAAATGCAATGGCACGATATTTAGCTTCAGTGCTAGACCAAGCTACTACGTTTTGCTTTCGCGAGGACCAACTAATTAGATTAGGACCATAATAGACAGAAAATCCATGATGAGAACGACGATCATCAGGATCAGCAGCCCACCCTGCATCATAATAAACATTTATAATAGAGGAAACGGATGACGTGATGGTTATTCCATGTGTAAGGGAGCCTTTGAGATAACGAAGAATCCATTTCACAGGTTTCCAATGATCCAAGGTAGGATTATGCATATATTGACAAACACGACTCACCGAAAAAGAGATCTTTGGTCGTGTGATAGTCGCATATTGAAGAGCCCCAACAATACTCCTATATAATGATGGATCATCAAAGGTTTCACCATGTTTGGACAATTGGAATGTGCTATCTGCCGGAGAAGGAGAAGGCTTACAATCTGTCATTTTTGTTTGAGAGAGTAAGTCTCGAATGTAGCTAGCTTGAGAGAGATGCATACCAGATCCCACGCGAGCAACTTCAATACCCAAGAAAAATGAGAGATCACCAAGGTCTTTTAGAGAGAACTGGATATCAAGGGATTTGGTGAATGAGGAGATATAAGAGGGGTCACTACCCGTTATGATGATGTCATCCACATAAACCAAGAGGTAGGTAGTAGAGGAGGGAGTATGACGGACAAACAAGGATGAATCAGAGTAACAACAAGTATAGTCATGCAATAGGAGAAATGTTTTGAGCTTGAGAAACCAGGCACGAGGAGCTTCCTTTAGACCGTATAAAGTCTTGGACAAGCGACACACAAAATGTGGGTGAGAGTTATTAGTAAATCCTGGTGGTTGAGACATGTAAACAACCTCTGAAAGGTCATCATTCAGGAATGCATTATTAACATCTAACTGCTTAAGACACCAACCTTGAGACACTGGACGAGATAAGACAAGTGTGATTGTTGAAGGTTTGACAACGGGGCTGAATGTATCATGGAAATCAACCCCTTCTGCTTGATGAAAACCTTTGGCAACCAAACGAGCTTTGTACATTTCAATCGACCCATCTGTGCGACGCTTAATGTGGTACACCCATTTACAACCCACCGTATTTGCATTAGGAGTACAAGGAGAAAGTGTCCATATGCAACTACGAATCAATGCTTGATACTCAGCTTACATGGCGCACAACCAATCAGGAGATGATGTTGCTTGCTTATAGGTTCTTAGTTCATTGGCCAAGGAGGATGAAATCGGGATCGGATGGCGAGATATAGTGAGTGCTTTGGGCTTGAGGGAATTTGTTTGAGCTCTTGTGGTCATATGATGATTGGAAGAGGTAGCATGACGAAAATATGTGGGTGCATTCTGATAAGAGCTTGAAGTAGAGGATATGACGGTGGCTGGACATGGATTTTGTGGTGAAGAGGTTGTATCAGAAGATATAGATGGAAGCGATATTGGTAGGGGTTAAGTGGACAGTGAGGATGACAATGGAGGATCTGCCAGTGAAGGTGAGGAAACAACGGAGGGAACAAAGTTGGAAATCGACTGTAGAGAAGTTAATGAGGAAGGTGGTGAATTGTCATTAGAGAAATGAGTAGTAGTTTTGTAATGAGGATAAGGAATTTTCTCTTCGTCGAATATCACATGACGAGCAATATACATTCGATTGGTGGGGTGGATAGTGACACAGATAACCTTTATACTTCGAACTATAATCGAAGAAGACACAAGAAAGAGACCGAAAATCAATTTTATGATTATTATAAGGACGGAAAAAAGGACAACATAGACACCCAAATTTTCGAAGAAGTTGGTAGTCTGATGGGCGATGATAAAGAGCTTGATAGGGTGATTTGAAGGACAATATAGGAGTGATGGTGCGGTTATGTAGGTATGTGGCTGTGGAAAATGCATGTTCCCAATATTTATATGGAAGACATGCGTGAGAAAGTAGAGTTAGTCCTTTTTCCACAATGGTATGATTACGTCTTTCTTGGAGCCCCATTTTGTTCATGAGTGTGAGGACACGATAGACGATGAGTTATTCCTATGGATTGGGCATAGGAAGACACATTACGATATTCCCCACCCCAATCAGTTTGCAACGTTTTGATTTTCTTGCCAAATTGTGTGTCAACCATTTTATGAAAATATTTAAAAACATCAAGTACTTGAGATTTTGCTGCTAGGAAGAATATCCAAACAAATTTAGTGCAATCATCAAAAAACTGAACAAAATACTTATTTCCATTGATAGAAATATGCGGGGAAGGTCCCCAAACATCAGAATACACCAAATCAAAAGGGGACAAGCTACGACTTGAAGAAGAAGATAAAGGGAGCCTATGACTCTTTCCTAATTGACATGATCTACAAATTGTAGACATTTTATTGGACGACACTGGAAGATTAAAATTAGAGACTAAACGACGCAAAAGTTGCTCGTGCGGATGACCAAGGCATTCATGCCACGCTTGGAGTGATGCTCGTGAGCAGACAAATGCGCGAGGAGCTGAGGATGAGATAACTGGAAGCCTACCACCATTCAAACGATATAAGCCATCATCAAGTGACCCTCGAAGTAGAGTTTTTCCCTAAGGATCCTTCACAAAACAACAATAGGGATGAAATTCCATAAAGACATTGTTATCTTTAGTAAATTGAGAAACACTCAGTAAACTCTCGGTGATGGAAGGAACATGAAAATTTTTATTAAGATGAAGAGGTCGAGTAGTACAAGGAAGATTAGAGGAGCCAGTGTGATGAATAGAGAGTTTTTGACCATTACCTACAGCAAGATGATCCTCATCATTATAGTCCGTGTGAATGGATAGTTGAGACAAATCCGACGTAATATGATTGGTGGCACCAGAATATGCAAACCATGAATTGTCAACAATAACCGAAGGAGACATCATATTAGCCGATAGATTGACCATATTGGCTTGTGGACGGTTAGAGGAACGATTAGGTGGATAGGAGTCCATGTTGTTGCAGTTGTAGCAAATACGAGCATGGTGGTTGGGTTTCTCACATATTTGACAAATAATGCAAGGAGATGATCTACTAGAAGAACGAGAATGATTGATGCTGTTTGGGCGATCGGAGGATTTTGAGAGGTAGTGAAACTTTGTTGATTGAACTGTCCAGTGATTGGGGAGCGATTGGAGTATTGGTGAGATATGGCATTGGCTTGAAATTGGAGGGAGGGCTTTGGTTTCCTCAACAAGTTTCTCCTCTTCTTGGAGAAGTAAACCAAGAAGTGAGTCAGTAGTGAGGTTTTCAAGATGAGGATTGATGGCTGAGAAAAACGGGCCATATGAAGAATCTAGACTGAACAAAATAGCGCTCATAAGTTCTTTGTCTATTATTGGACGGGCAGCAAGAGCTAGACTATGGGATATAGTACGTTTCTTGTCAACATAGTCCATAATGGTGAAAGAGCCCTTTATGGTGGTTTGGAGTTGGTGGCGAAGTTGCATGACACGGGTTCGAGATTGAGATTGAAAGAGGTTGGAAAGATATGACCAAGCTTCACGAGTGGTGCGGATGTGCATTATGTAGGGTAGAATAGAATGGCTCATGGTAGTTTTAAGCCAAAGAAGAAGGATTTTGTCCCTCTCTTTCCAAGCCGTGAATGACGGATTTGGCATGGAATCAGATGTACCCTGAGTAGTGGTTAGGACAGTGGTAGATGGAATATTAAATCCATCAAGATGAGCCTCCAAATCAAAGGCATCAAAGGCAGAGTATACTGTTTATTGCCAAAGGTAATAATTTTCCCGATCAAGTTTTATCGGAAGGCCGGGAAGGGCAATTGTTTGGGAGTTGGAATCAATGATAGAGAGATGTGTTGAAGGAGAGGAATGTGGCTGAAATGCAGCAGCGATAGACGAGTTGGAGTTGTCCATATTGGTGGTGGAAAAAAAAACTTGGCTCTTGATACCAAATTAGAATAGAAAAAGGTCAGCCGTTAGTCTCTCGCATGACCAAGGCTACCGATATATGATTTATATATAGTCTGATAATATAGACAATAGAGTTTTAATACAAAACAAAACCTATCTTAATTATAGAGAATAAAGGACTTGCAATTTACATAAAAGACTTGTGAATATCTACGGAAGAATCCTAATTAGGATTCGTTATCATCTAACAATCTACTAATTAGAAGGATAAAAATAGAGCTTGGGAGTGTTTGAAGTATTCAAAGAAACCATTGATTCAAACGTTTATTGCGACGAGCGATATAGAGATGAAGTAAAAAAAAAAAAAAAAAATGGGGGTGGGGTCAGCTTGAATGTGGAGATGGGGGTGGGAGCAGGGGCGAATTTAAGTGAAAAAAATGGGTCACCTGAACCCGTGGTCATCCGGCAAAATTTGATATATCTACTTGTATAATTCATAAAATATAACAAATAGCAACCGAAGGAACCCATGATCACAAATGGCTAGATGGCTTACTGGTTTGGGTGGCTGTTTTCCACTGGGAGGTTGATGGATCGATTCCCCATTGAAACATTCATTTTAAAAAAAATTAAAAGCACTGCAGTCGGCCGTTTTTAAATAAAAAATGTAGCATGGCTTTTTACTTCTTATTTTTACAAAAAAATAATCTAAAAGTAGGTTCAATTGCAAGCATTTTATTTCACAAAAAAACACAAAGTAGCGCTCAAACTTTCCAGCTGAAAAAGCTATTTTTTTCCTTCTTTTTCGTTCTTTCAACTGAAATCACCATTCTTAGTAAGCAAACTAGCAAAATTAATTATAATATTTTAGATCTTATCTTACGTGCAATGATCAGCGGCGGCTCAAACGCACAAGTGGTCTGAGAAAAAATCAAACTGAGGCCTTAAACTTTTGAGAAAAATTAAAATTCTTTTTATAAAGTCTACTTTTAAATTTCTTGAGATGCAAAATTGTATATTTTTTAATAATCGGATTATTTTAATAATTATTTTTCAATCAATAATTCATATAACCAATGCATTTAATCTTTCTTGCGACATAGTACTCTAGGTATATCAAATTTCTTCTAATAACTTTTTCTCTTGATATAATATTTTTTTTTACAAATCGTATTTAATATTTTTCTTATGAAAAAGTTATATCTGTTATTGCTAAAATAATTGAGGTCCTTCAAATTTGGAAGCCTAAAGTAGTTGCCTTTTTCTTAAAGGGGTAAAGCCGTCCAAGACAATGGTGCACCCGTCTTCTTGAAATCTTAAATTCGCTTCTGGGTGGGAGGTGAGGTGAAATTTAAGGAGAATTTAAAATTAAAGTAAAAAAAAATGAAGTCAAAAAGTAAGAGAGAAAAAAGGATAAAGAAAAACTTAAAATGAATAAATAATAATTATATTTTAAATTAAATTAACATCACATAATGATTGGTGAGGAATAACTCTTGTTTTTTAAGATCAGAAACTGATTCGAGTTTAGAAAGATAATAAGACGCCCGCATAATTAAAATATTATTTTTTTTGAAAATTCAGGACAAATTCATATCTTTTCTCTGTATAAATATGCATTCCGCATTGATAGAGGTGCAAATTTCTTACACATCAACTTTGTGAATAGTATCAAAGTTGAAGGAAGATTATCAAAAATGGATCCTTATACACTTGTGCTTGGATCAACTTTGGCCTTGAGCTTTCTTTATACAATTATTCTTTATACTAGAGGCAACAAAAAACTTCCACCAGGGCCATCACAATGGCCAATTATTGGAAATTTTCATTTGTTAGGTACAAAACCCCATAGATCACTAGTCAATCTTGCACAAATATATGGTCCAATTATGAGTTTGAAAATAGGACAAAAAACAATAGTGATAATTTCTTCATCAGCCATGGCAAAACAAGTCCTTCAAAAGCAAGACTTAGCTTTTTCCAATAGATTTGTCACTAATGCCCTTCAAGCACATAACTATTGCAAATTTTCTGTGGCATGTCTTCCTGTTTGTCCTCAATGGCGAACGCTTAGGAAAATCTTGAACACGAATGTCTTCTCTTCCAATAAGCTTGATGCTAATGAACATCTAAGGTCTCAAAAGGTGAAAGAGTTGATTGCTTATTGTGCAAAATGTAGTCAACAAGGTAAAGCTTTGGATATATGTCAAGCTGTTTTCAAGACTAATTTCAATTTGATGTGCAACACCCTTTTCTCCAAGGACTTGGCTGACCCTTTTTCGGATTCAAAGGTAAAACTTAATAACATGATTTATTTTTTTTGTTTCCCACCCGGTATCTGAAGCCCACAATGCATGGCTCATTCAGGAGGGGCATTCCCAACAAGATTTTCTCCATACCCAGGGTTTGAACCTGAAACCTCTGGTTAAGGGTGAAGCAGTTCGTCCCCCAGGACTCGAACCCGAAACATTTGGTTAAGGATGAAACGGTCCCACCACTGCATCACAACCCATGTGATACTTTGTTATGATTTTTTGTGTATACCAAATGTCTTGTTTTTTACCCTTTTTAATTTTAAAGGTTGAGTTGAAGGACATGATATGGGGCGTCATGGAAGAGGCTGCAAAAATTAACCTAGCGGATTATTTCCCCATACTTGAAAAGATTGATCTTCAAAGAATAAGGTATCGCACAAACAATCTTTTTGGTAAGTTGTTTAAATTTTTAGATGATTTGATCAATGAACGATTAGAGGAAAAACAAAGGAGCCATGGTGAAAAGAATGATGTTTTGGAAGTATTACTCAACTTCAGTGCAGAAAATCCCAAAGAGATCGATCAAAATCATATAAAATCGATGCTCATGGTTCGTGCTCTTATCTTTTATCCTTTAAATTTTAGAGATGAAAAATTTCAACATTTTCTTCACCCCTTCTCGGCCTCCCGACCTCAATATTTTGATTTAAATTGTCCGTAAAGTAAGAAAGAAGAAGAAAATAATTATCGAGAATATACTTGGAATTTGTGTTGCTTGAACTGGTTAACAATGTGGTAGAAGATCAAGAGTTAACTACCACAAATCGAAAAGAAGAAATAACATAAAAATTTAACGTGATTCAGTCAAGTCAACGTCCTTAGGACAAAAGTAGATATATAGAGTTGTGCATTATAAACGAGAAGAATAGTACAAAGAATTTCTACTTACAAGTCCCAATTATCCCTTAACCTACATGAAAATGGCTTTCTCAAACCTATAAGAAAACAAATAAACAATGGGTTTCCCAAATTTACGAGGAGAACTAGTATAACTAAAATTCACAAAATTCAAGAAATAAACAACAATTATTTTCCTCGACTTAGAATTACCTTCATCAATAGAAACAACATCTCTCTCTTGTCCTCAACCCTAGCAAGGTATTTACTTAGTACTGCACACACTAATCAAATTTAGATAATGCCTAAATTTAATAGGTAGATGGATTTAAAATGTTCCTCAATTATTTGAGTTGGTACAAAACTATCTTTCGCCCTCATTTCGGCCTCTAAATACTCCCGAGTCTTGATGGTAATCGTTTGGCTCAAGGATATCCTAAATATAAATATTTGACTCATATTTGCTCTTATTTTTAACAACTTGCCTAAAGTAAAATTATTAAATATGTATTAATTTATTATGTTGCCTAATCTAATTGGTTCAAATTTAAATTCTTCTCAAATAAATAATAAAAACTAATTATGATTCATATTTTTAGCCAATACGGTTGAAAATAATATTAATTTCATAATATTTTTCTATTGGCATATTTTAAATCAATCCATGTTTATTATAACCCAATTCATTATTATCTTGTGGAGATTTAGTTTCTAGCTCCATGTTGTCACTAACACCGCCATAATCTGTTTCTATTATTGCCTTATCCCTTAAGACTTTTCTAATAGAAAGAATCATTGAATGTCACATCTATATATCCCTATTTATATTATTATACTCTCCTAAAGTAAAATTATTAAATATGTATTAATTTATTATGTTGCCTAATTTAATTGGTTCAAATTTAAATTCTTCTCAAATAAATAATAAAAACTAATTATGATTCATATTTTTAGTCAATACGATTGAAAATAATATTAATTTCATAATATTTTTCTATTGACATATTTTAAATCAATCCATGTTTATTATAACCCAATTCATTATTATCTTGTGGAGATTTAGTTTCTAGCTCCATGTTGTCACTAACACCATAATCTGATTTCTATTATTGCCTTATCCCTTAAGACTTTTCTAATAGAAAGAATCATTGAATGTCACATCTATATATCCCTATTTATATTATTATCCTAAGGATAATTATGAAGAGTCATATGAGAATTGATTGGGTATGCAGTGTTAGGATATGCACAACAAAAACAGTATTCAAGATCACAAATCTTACCTAATAACTAAATAACATAATTTAAATTAATTGAGAGGACAACTATAACATATTAAAACTTTCACAAAACTCGTTCAAGAACAGTAAATCTAGGGTTACAATCTTTTGTTATTTCCTGATTAATTCTCTTAATCTAACATACAAAACACAAGATTTAGAAAAGTTATATAAAAAAGTTAGAAAAGTTATATAAAAAAGTAGATATTATTTTCAGAAAATTACACGAATACAATGTATTCTAATTTTAATTGTAATTACATTATATACAACCTTTCATGATTAACGCTTCTATTTTACCTGGCACACTCTGTGACTCCACGTAGTTAAGGCGCGTGGGAGATGTTTGGATTCCACGTAATTCAAAAAAGGTCTACATAATTACAAAAAAAAAGAGTTCGAGAGGATAATAGGACCTTAGTTTAATTAAAGTGTGTCTCTAAAATTTCGGCCATAATATAGGAGATACTTGTGAGCCTTATCCCTTTTAAAATTCAAATATTATAAATAATGATTCCTTTAAATATTTAACTTCAAGGATCGAAACCACACATTTTGCATAATTGAAAGTTCAAAGAAACCAAAGAGAAATGAATTTGAATTTGAGTATCACAATTCACAAGAGGGAGAATTAATTTGAGGGAATGAATTGTAGATTATGTAATTTAGTTAATACAATTGTAGATTATGTGATATTTAGTTAATAATTGTAGATTATGTGGTATTTAGTTAATAATTAATGTAGATTATGGCATCTTTTAAGCTTTCACAAGTATTTATGAATCTTTCCATTTATATAGTTCATTTTAACCCAACATATTTCAATCCAAATAATATTTAGACAGATTATTGATTCATATATTTATCATCTTAATCTATTTTAACTCATTCAAACTCATGTCAATCTCTTATACCCCTAATTTATTTAAGAGAATTATTAAATATTACAGGACTTATTTGCTGGTGGTACTGATTCACCGATAACCATATTAGAATGGGCAATGGCAGAAATACTTAGACAACCAGAGATTATGAAGAAAGTCCAACTTGAGCTTGCAGAAGTCGTTGGAAAAGGAAAACAAGTAGAAGAATCAAATATTCCTAAACTCCCTTACTTGCAATTCATTGTCAAAGAAACCTTAAGAATGCACCCACCAACTCCATTTTTAATACCCCGAAAAGTCGAGCAAGATGTTAAACTTTGCAACTACATCATCCCAAAGGGCTCACTGATTCTAGTTAATGTGTGGGCGATTGGTCGAGATCCTACTTTCTGGAAGGACCCTTTGGTATTTAAACCTGAGAGATTCCAAAGTTTAGAAGTGGATGTGCGAGGGCAAGATTTTGAATTGATTCCTTTTGGTGCTGGTCGAAGAATATGTCCGGGTTTACCATTGGCAATGAGATTAGTCCAAATAATGTTGGGTTCACTCTTGAATTCCTTCAATTGGAAACTTGAAGGAGACATTGAGCCAAAAGACTTAGACATGGAGGAAACATTTAGTTTCATCTCATCGAAAGCTCATCCTTTGCGAGTTATCCCATCTCCTCTTTGATGTTGTCCGCGATATTCATATTTACACCAAATCATATATTTGGCATACAATGTTGGTATAATGTAATAAAGTAAGATTTGCTATTGTTGTTGTTTTTTCAGGTTACGTTTTTTGGTCCTCTTTTGCACTTGAAAGTGTCTTTTCTAATAAACGTCTTGTCCGTTAATCAATCCAAATTTTCATTCAATGCAAATACAGAGGGAGAAAAGCTACTATATAGAGTTTAATTGATGGTCCCATCCTTCGGGATGACTCAGTTGGTTTGCAAGGTGGTCATCCACACGAATGATCCGGGATCAATGCCCCTCCCCCCTCTCAGTGTCTTCTGAGTCGAGCCTATCACATAGGGCTTGCCTAGTGCGGTTTACATCTCCTGTGTTGTTTGCAAGATATTTTACAATGGGAATTTATCCAGTGCTCACCCGAAAAGGCAGAGACTGTGGCAGAGATTATAGTTGATTTGCAGGATATTACACAGTGAGG
Source organism: Solanum chiquidenum (assembly GCA_029582725.1). Lineage (NCBI taxonomy): Eukaryota > Viridiplantae > Streptophyta > Magnoliopsida > Solanales > Solanaceae > Solanum > Solanum chiquidenum. Next base: position 12,084 of record JAJOOS010013415.1, read on the forward strand.
GATTTACCCAGTGCTCACCCAAAAGGGCAGAGACTGTGGCAGAAATTATAGCGGCTACGAGTTATATCCTAGAGTTCCAAAAAAAATTTGAAAGTTCAACGGGTTATATACTAGAGTTCCAAAAAAAAATTGGTAGTCCACTTGATATTTAATTTTTCAAACGGGGACATATATTCGTCTCCTTGGGTTATCTTTCATTTCTAGCATATTAATTCTTCCTCTGTTGATGGAAGCTTTTGACTATGTATCCTTGTCAGAATTGAAAAGAAATTTTTTTTTTTTTTTTTAAGTGAAAAATAATATTTGAAAATTAGTAATGTTTGGTTATGACTACAAATTGGAATTGTTTTGGACTTTTTGGGAGTAGTTTGGTGATAAGAAATAAAACAACTTTACAACTTCTAGAATATACAAAAATTCAACCAGGATTCGGCTCCCCTCCGATGGCCCATCCGTCCAATTCATTCAGTTGAGGGTTAATTTTGCTATACGTGTCCCTCAAATTAATAGACGATTCAGATTATTTGCTAAAACCAACCATTTAATCATAGTCAACATTATCATCCTTCTCTCTCCACGAATTCCCAACCCTCTCCTTTCCCTTTCAGATCTACAAAATTGCACACTTGAAAAAAATTATGCTGAAATTGCTCTCATGACAGGCTAATAAGTATGAAAAAATGAAAGTTGATGGCCCTTTATCACATCAATTGAAAACCAGGAGAATTCTCTAGCCTATACAAAGCTAAAAATATTACTTCTTACTCATGTAGCCAGGTGCACAAGTTGAAGCTTAATGGGAATTACGATGGTGTATTAACTGGGCTTGATATATTTTCTTAAATTTTCATATATGAAAAGGAGGATAGAGTTGGAAAACGAAAAAGATGAATAGGATTATACTTCAATTGAAATTCATCAATGATAAAAAAAAAAACTCATAACTTTACATTTCTCTGGTGACCAAAACAGTTCTCTTTTCCTTTCTTTTATAGTAAAAAAATAGACTCTGCATTTTTCTTCACTTGATTTTGCAAAATTTAATAACTTGAGTTGCTCTTCTTCTCTTTTCTGATATTGAATTATTCTAGCAAAGGAAAGTGGGTTGTAATGGAGAAGTAATATGTAATTATTGACCATAGTTAAAATGGCTTGTTTGGACAACCAAATCTGAATCATCTATTAAACTGAAGAACACGTGTAGCAAAATTAACCCCCAACTGGAGGAACTGGACGGATGGGACACTGGAGGGGAGCCGAATTCAAAACTACAAGTTGGATTCCGTATTTTTATGGACAAACGTTATTATACCCTATTTTATCTCAAGTCAAACAGTGCACAATATATTGGTGATTCCTAAATTCTTTAATTTAAGAAATCGTCACCTAATTATTTTAAAAATGACTTAGGACATCTAAATATTTAACTAAGTAATACTAAAATTAACTCAAATTAATAGTGTACAAAACTTTAATTCTAGGTAAGAGTTCTAGTTATTCTAAAGAGAAGGGGTTAAACATCCTATAAAATTCGCTAAAAAAGATGATTACCGGCTAAACATAGATTAATTATTCAAGATCTTTTAAATTGTAAAAATGGACACTATGCAAGTAAAATAAGCTAACGTTAAATACATATTAAAGTAATAATATGATAATAAGATAGGTACGTATAGAAAATTAGCTTTGAGTTGATATATACATGGGAAAACGACAATTTGTTTCTTAAAGAATGAAAATGTTTACCAGGACATAAGGGGAGCTACATGAAATCAATTTGTAGCAGTTTATTTGTAGAAGTTTTAAAAATTTCTTCTATTAATTTATTTTGTGACGTTTGTTTTAACCCTTACTAAATAAATCTTTTTGTGATAGTTTTATTGAGGAGGTTTGAAAATCGCCACAATTTCATAATATTCATGGCGGTTGTTAACTCCCATAAATTTGTAAATTCATTAATTTTAGAAAATATATCAATTTTATATATCTTGTTTTTTTTATATATCATAAATATTCATATTTTATGATTTTTGACAAATAGTAATAAAATTTAACTAATACAATATATGTATACACACAATAACACAAATATACATCGTTCTCGTTCATTATTTTAAGGAAAAATTACTTGAGTGGATCCTTTTTAAAAAATAATTACTTATTTTAAATATGCTCTTTAATTATTATCATTTATAGCAATATATAACAATACTATATATTTTATTAGATTTGTCTTTCTCTTTTGCCTCTTTCTCCTTTTTCTCTCTCGCCTTTTTAATTTTTATCTTTTTTTCTCGCTCTTTCTCCCCTTTTTTCTTTATATGGTTGTTTTTCCCTTGTTTTCTTTCTGCTGCTGCTTTTTCTCTCTTGCTTTCTTTCTACTATTTTTTCTTTCTTTTTTCTTTTTGTTGCACTTTCTCCCTCTTGCTTTTTCCCCCTTTCTCTCCCTCTATTTTCTTTCATAGTGTAGTCAATGATTCGTAGACTAAACAAATTTTTATTAATAATTAATTAATTAGACAAGTAATCTAATCATAACAAATGAAGAGACATAATAAATTGCAAAATGAATTAAACTTGAATTAAAAATGTGTTCTACACATATTAAAGTTGAATTAGAATAGAATTAATATGAATGCAAAATGTAGCAAACGAAAGAGCATTCTATAATCTGTAAACGGAATGAATTTGTATAACAATGAATTTCACAAGTAATTAAACGTAAAAAATCAACTAATAAATTGCAAAATCAATTAAAATTGTATTACACTAATATTAAACAAGTAACTAAATTAAATTTTCTTTAAAATTGTATTACACAATATTAAAGTTGAATTAGAAGAAATAATTAAGAATGAATGAAAAATGTAACTAATGAAAGACAAGACAGCGATCTATAAATTGAATTAAACTTATATTATTCATGAATAAAACATGTATTATATGTGCCTTATAAATTATTTTTGGTTTGTATCACTAAGAACGTGAGTGATGTATTATAAGTGTGTTACCTAAATTACTTTAGTTCATATCATTAAAAAGGGAGTGAAGTTTGCAATATGTATTATAAATGTAGGATGTATTATTCATGATTTTAATACAATTTTAATACAATTATGAAACATATCTAATACAACTTTAATACAAATGCGATATAGTTTCGTAAATTTCATCCTTTTCGAGCTTCAATCTAATATTTCTCCTAAAATCAATTCTAAACTTAACCAAATCCTCTTTAAATTGAGATAATAAACTTCAAATGATATTTTCAGTTATTTTTAGGAACAACCTATCCAAACTAAAGAGCAAACAAGTAATCCAATCGTAACAAATGAAGAAACCTAATAAACTGCCAAATGAATTAAACTTGAATTAAAAATGTATTACACACATATTAAAGTTGAATTAGAAGTGAATTAAATACGCATGCAAAATGTAGCAAACGAAAGAGCATTCTGTGATTTGTAAACTGAATAAAACTTGTATCAATAATGAATTAAACAAGTAATTTAATCATAACAAATCAACCAATAAACTGTAAAATGAATTAACTTGTATTAAAAGTGTATTACACAAATATTAGAGTTGAATTAGAAGAGAGAATTAAGCATGGATAAAAAATGTAACTAATGAAACACCAGACAATGACCTATAGAGTGAATTAAACTTATATCAATAATGAATTAAACAAGTAATCTAATAGTAACAAATAATAAACTACAAAATGAATTAAATTTGCATTAAAAGTGTATTACACAATATTAAAGTTGAATTAGAAGAGAAAATTAAGAATAAATAAAAAAGCGTAACTAACGAAAGACAAGACAATAATCTATAGACTGAATTAAATTTGTATTATTCATAAGTAAAACATGTATTATATGTATCTTATAAATTATTTTGATTTGTATCACTAAGAACATGAGTGATGTTTGCAATATGTATTAAAAATGTAGTGTGCATGTATTAATCATTTGGTTGGTATCACTAAGAAGAGAGTAAAGTTTGCAATATGTATTAGAAATGTATTGTTCATGAATAAACCTTATATTATATGTGTCTTATAAATGATTTGATTTGTATCACTAAGAAAATGAGTGATGGTTGTAATATGTATTATAAATGGATTTCTCATGAATAAAACTTATATTATACGTGTCTTATAAATTATTTTAATTTATCACTAAGAAAATGAGTGACGGTTGCAATATGTATTAAAATGTAATGTGGATGTCTTATAAAGATATTATTAGTGTGTTACCTAAATTATTCTTGTTGGTATCACTAACAAAGGAGTGAAGCGTGAAATATGTATTATAAATGTACTATTCATGAATAAAACATATATTATATATATCTTATAAATGATTTTGATTTGGACCACTAAAAAAAAGAGCGACGTTTGCAATATGTATTACAAATGTATTGTTCCTATATTATAAATGTATTAAGAGTGTGTTGCTTAAATTATTTTGGTTGATATCACTAAAAAGAGTGAAGTTTGT